>CACVCL010023342.1:0-18796 GCA_902729485.2 Mus minutoides
AATGACAAAGAGATCTGCAGCAGCTGCTAGTCTTGTTCTCCTGGCTTTAAATTGTAACCCAGGAGACAAGTTTAGTACATAAAGACAGTTGCCACAAAGCTTGAGTTCAAATCCTGGGACCCAAAGGATGAAGAGAGAGCTGACTGCCTGCATTATCCATTTGAACTCACATGTTCATGATGGCAAATTTGCCAATACACACACATGCTTACATATAAGCATGTGCACACACACACACACACACACACACACACACACACACATAGTGTGTTTAATTAGTTTGAAAATCCATCCATGTTGTGGATGATCATTGAGGAAAGGAACATGACTGAAAATTCCCCACAGTGCTTACTCAGACCTTCATGACAGAAGATGGGCTGAGGGTGATGCTGACATTGCCAGGCAATTCAAGGTGAAGAAAGATCATGCCTCTTCAAATCCTGTCTTCATGTGCTTCAGAAGGGGCCAAGGAACAATCAATTCATAGCTTACACAGATTGCTGTGGAAATATTCCCCTCACTTTATGTGAATCGTTATTCAACCATCCATTTTTTGAAATTATATACAGAGAAAATCTGCACTGGCCACTGTTTTGTTTTCAATGTGTAAAGGTAGAGAAAAGAAGTTGGAGTAAGATAGTTTTGACTTCTAGACAAACATATATACATATCAGTCTGTCTCACAGACATAGCTAATGAGACAGATGAATGATATCATAAATTTCTGTATCATTTCATTTATTAAATGGCAATTGGAAGAAGAGAGTAATAGGAATCCTAATGTATCTAACCCACATGACTGATAATAACTGATATACTTTACTATCTCCTTTAGTTTAGAAATGAGTAGTTTCCAGTGAGCTTACTATGTTCAATTACATGGATTTCATTAAGAAATTTGAAATTTTCATTTCTTTTATTGACCTATAAAATACTCTTTAATTTTGGGCAGATTCTGACTATAGCCTAAGAATTTTAAATAGCACCAAGGATCTCAATAACTAATAATCATGTAAAACAATTTTATTGCCATTCAACATTAATTCAAATGGGTCTTCTCTCCTACCTACACTGAAAAATCAATACATAAAACAGTACTTCATTTCTGAGTCATACCCTGTATTTAATTAGCGTTTTAAGGATTTTAAAATACTCTGGAAGAGTAGATCAAATTATCCCCGTATATATGAAAGATAAATACCTTTTTAAAATATCATTAAATTACTAATGCAAAGTGAAAATTGAATTAAGTAATGCACTTCTCAGTAATGACAGGTATAAAAAAAAGCAGCAAAGAGGAAAAAAAAAACAATAAAATTTCTCAGATTTGATTGACTTAGTTCAGTATGCAGTAGGGGTTGGATTTACCCATTTAGGATTTTTAGTCTCCCTGTGGAACCTTGTCTGGCTACTTCCACTAGGAGCCATGACACACCTGCCTTGCAGAAAGACCAGACTGAGTATCTGCTTCTCCACATAGGATTAGGTGTGTTACCTCTCACAGCCACTTTGATGTGTGTCCAAAACTAGATCGTTTCTATGGTGTATGTCCTGTAACACTCTAGGGAAGCAATCAGTGTCTTGTACTATAGCTGACTCTGTGTGCACCACTGCTGAATAGACCTAGCTGGCTCTGAAACTGCTATAGCCACCCCTGTGCAGAGACATAGTCTTTATATTGTAGTGGAACAAGAGCCATAGGTCTGAAGTCTCCCTTTCATTCCACCTACTTTCTATTTGAGATTTTTAAAGCATGAAAGTTCATGTTGTCTCGCCAGATATAACACCAAGGTGTGATGTTATTATTAAAAGCACTTTCTAATAAGACATTCTATGTCATTTTGATATATACAAATTAGAATGTTGTATTTTTTTTTTGGCTTTGTCTTATACTATCCAAAAGTCCTAAAAAAAATGCGTTTCACATTGAAAAATTAAAATCTGCAAGTCGGACTTGTGCTCTTTCATAGGGCCTCCCACTCATATTAATAAAGGGGATGCATTGCATGAAATAGTTCATCAATGAGAGGACTCTCCTGGGAAAGGACATGAATTTGATACGATTGATGTCGCTCCACAGTTTAACTTATTTTTAAAAATTATTTAATATCATTTACTTTTTCTGGTGCTGTGGAAATAAAAATCCTGTGCACAGAGGAAAATAAAATTGGAGGAAAGATTGCTGACTCAGAGTTTCAGAGACATCAGTCTACATGTCACTTGTGACTCAGCAAAAACATCAGGAAGGTGCAAATATGTGGTACAATGGTTGTTTGTTTGTTTGTTTTTAATTTGCTATGATCAGGAAACTAAAAAGGAACAACCTAGCTCTAGGGAAATGTAAAATAAAGAATTTCCTTCCAGGGAACTATTTCCTCCAATTAGGCTGCTTGTCCTAATGGGTCAAAAAAATTTTAAAAAGCCTCCAGCAACTGAGGATAAATTATTAAACATGAGAATTTATTGGGAGACATTCCACATTCAATCCATAACAAAAATGACAGGATTAGCTGTTTTCCCCCAAAATCCAATGACAAATAACTTTGAATCAACCTTTAGCAGAATGTCAGGCTTAGTAACCACTGAGGTTTATAATGTCAGATGACTTTGATAGCATTTTTTGATACAGCACATCTACATTTTTAAGGCAATGTAGTGTTTAAATTTAAATAATTACTCAGAAAATACTATATCATAAAAAATGCACCAGTGGACCTCACCCCTAAAATCACAATAGCCCTTGGCTCCAAATGCAGTAACTACTTGTCTTCTTCATGAAACAGAGTAAGCAAGATAATGGTTTTAATTTGCATCCTGTTACTCCTGGCAGCTTAAGCTCTAAATATAAAATTAGTTGCTTCCTTCAGTACTACATACTAAATTATTAGTGAATATGAACTTTTGATCCATGGTAACGTACTTTTCAGAGAAAAATGTAAAAGTTAGAAACATGTTTCTCAAATACCTGAAGAATTCTCTCAGAGTTACCTGACACAGTATCAAGTTGCTACATGCACATGTTAACTGTCTTTATTGATCTCCTCAAATGGTTAATTGGGAAAAGGAGAAAACATCAATTGTGAACTCTAGTGCCCCTAAGTTATTACCAGTTAGGGACCGAATCCCAAGTGGCTTGCTATTTTAACCTGAATAAGGGAGAGATGGAATAAAGAATGGACCAGATGGCAAGACACATACACACAGAAAAGCTGGTATCCCTTACAACATACACACTCAGATGGAGTTATCTAACTACTGCAACAACCCAGAACTTCACCTTGTTAGTTACATACAATGCATGTTGGGGGTGGGGTGGGGTGATGTAAGTTAGAACTTTCAGCCTCTAAATATCCAGGAAGAGAAACTTTTGTTAGTTTTTGAAGTACACTGCAAACATTCATGTTGAGACCACAGGAAAGCTTTGTCAATTCTGAGCCTAACCTATATGGGGAAGGCTTTTCTACTTCCCAAAAGGCCTAAAACATTGGTCCTTGATATGGACTTGCCCATGTCAGTCATACAAGTTCACTGTAGACTCTGTTACTTATACATTAAGCCAGGGCTTTCTGAGCTACCCTAAGCTACTGAAGGAACTTCATTTATCAACTGCCATTGACAAAATTAGTGTCTGCCTTTAATAACTTTTAGTATTTGGATGACTTTAATTAATGGGACATTGAAAGCTCAGTAGGTGTTTGTATGTAAAACTGTACTTCATTCCTTATCTTGTTTTATTATTAAGTATTTGACTCTGGAGGGCCCCTTAATTTATTTTGTTGTTCATGTAATAATGGGGGAATAATGGCTTACTCTTTTTCAGTTCTATGTGTTTAATATCATCTTTCAACAAAAAATACAGCTCCCTTGTCTTATAACTTTCCACATGGTTTATAATTTGAGTGTTTCTGAATACTTGCAAAATATTAGTTGGTACCACACCAACCATGTTGAGTTAGACAGTGGCTATAAAATAGCAGACTAAGAAGTTTCTATGTCCTATGGATATATTAATAAAAGAAAACTACTAGCTGTGTGAAAAGATGTTTCCTACAGTTGGAAACAATTACTGCTATCATGAAGGAAGCCCAAATGAGATCTGGCTGATGGATATCCTCTTTATGAAAATGAGCACCTCATAGGACTCACTATGCTCAGGAGAGCTAAAAAGCATCCATCCTTGGAAAATATAAACTCTTGGTTAAGTTTCTGACTCCGATCTTCAATAGGGTAGGTTTTTTGCACCAGGCTCTGGGTGGAATTTTCAGCTGTAGCTGACTCTTAATTACTTGAGGGACTTTGAGGTGGGATGGCTGCCTTTGATTAACCCATGCTTTTGTAATTAACCTCACTACAATCTTTAGTTCACAAAGGTGCTCAACATGAACCTAGGCAGTATGCTTTCTCTAACATTTCTGTCTCTATGGGGTGCTGTCTATATGCAATAAGGAATAGTTGCACTTTGTTCATTACATTCTAACAATAAGGAGAAAAGAGTTAACAATCATATATTAATGCCAAATATCATCTGGCTAAAATGTGAGCAACATGTTTTGACAATGGAAAAGCAGAAAAGAAAAAAAATGAAAAGAAAAAGAAAAGATTCCAAATGCAGATATTGGTTTGACTCTTAAGTGAAGATGAGAAAGCTTATTAACAATACAATATTTGAGCAAAATATGTCTGACCTCCAACTTATAAAAAATAACTCAACCAAAAGACTCTTAGAACAGATAAACCTACTGACAAAAATGACAGGATACAAATTTAATATATTAAATTATCAGGCTGTACTGGTGAGTTTTGTGTGTCAACTTGATACAAGCTAGCATCATCATAGACGGAGCCCCAGTGGAAAAAAATTTCTTCATGAGATCCAGCTGTATAGCATTTTCTCACTTAGTGATTTCTTGGGGAGGGCCCAGATCATGGGAGGCATGCTATCTCTGGACAGGTGATA
Source organism: Mus minutoides (assembly GCA_902729485.2). NCBI lineage: Eukaryota > Metazoa > Chordata > Mammalia > Rodentia > Muridae > Mus > Mus minutoides. Next base: position 4,958 of record CACVCL010023342.1, read on the forward strand.
TGGTGATTTAAAAGAAAGCAGACCAAACAAAACATGGGGAGAAAGCCATAAAGCAGTAACACTCCATGATTTCTTTATCAGGTCCTGTCTCCAGGATCCTGTTCTCTTTGAGTTCCTGTTCTGACTTCCTTCAATGAAAAACAATATGGAAGTGCAAGCCAAATAAACTCCTTTCTCTTAAACTTTCTTTTTGGTCATAGTGTTTTGTTACAACAATACAAATCCTAAGGCACAGGGCATATAGATAATAAGAAAGCTACTAAGATTGCATGTGTGAGAAAAATTACTGGGTCATCACAATGCCTGCTTTTAAAATATATTATAGAGTGATTTTTAAAATTATTTTTATAAGATACTTTATTTACATTTCAAATGCTATCCCAAAAGTTCCCTATACCCTCCCCATGCCCTGCTCCCCTACCAACCCACTCCCATTTCTTGGTCCTGGCATTCCTCTGTACAGGGGGATATAAAGTTTGTAAGACCAAGGAGCCTCTCTTCCCAGTGATGGCCAACTAGGCCATCTTCTGCTACATAAGCAGCTAGAGACAGGAGTTCTAGGGGTACTGGTTAGTTCATATTGTTCTTCTACCTATAGGTTGTAGACCCCTTCAGCTCCTAGTGTGCTTTCTCTATCCATCCTATAGATGACTGTGAGCATCCACTTCTGTATTTGCCAGGCACCGGCATAGCCTCGTATGATACAGCGATATCAGTGTCCCTTCAGCAAAACCTTGCTGACATATGCAACAGTCTATGGTTTTGGTGGCTGATTATGGGATGGATCCCCGGGTGGGGTAGTCTCTGGATGGTCCATCCTTTCGTCTTAGCTCCAAACATTGTCTCTGTAACTCCTTTCATAGGTATTTTGTTCCCTATTCTAAGGAGGAATGAAATATCCACACATTGGTCTTCCCTCTTCTTGATTGTCTTGTGTTTTGCAAATTGTATCTTGGGTATTCTAAGTTTCTGGGCTAATATCCACTTATCAGTGAGTGCATATCTAATGACTTCTTTTGTGATTGGGTTACCTCAGTAAGGATGATACTCTCCAGAAACATCTGTTTGCTCAAGAATTTCATAAATTCATTTTTAATAGCTGAGTAGATAGTTTTTTTTTTAAATACACATGATATTAACACTGATAGAAAGTTCATAACTAAGAGAATACAACAGAAGATCCAGAAATAAATCCAGGTGAGTACAGCCATCTTCTTTTGATTAAAGTGCCAAAGGTACACACTGTGGAAAAGAGATCCTTTTCAACCCAGGGTAGAAGAATAAAATGTAATATACATTGATCTGTAGAGAAGTCAACTCAAGAGACTGGAGAGATGACTCTGCAGTTAAAGTGGTTGTTACTCACTGGGCTTTGGTGCTTTTCATTCTAGTCCTTAGGAGGTAGAGGCATGCCAGATCTCTGAGTTTCAGACCAGTCTCTCCTACAGAACAAGAGCCAAGATAGCCAAAGCTACACACAATCCCTGTCTTAAAAAAAACAAAACAAACAAAGAGTGCCTAATGTTCTTATAGGGAACCAACTTTAATCTCCTACATCATGTACCGTAACCTGTAAATCCAGCTCCAGGACATTTGAAGTCTCTACAGGCATACCTATACATCCTGCATACACATATACATACAAATGAATAAATATTTAAAAAACAATTAAAATGGATAAAGTAACTCAATGTGAATATGGAAAATGAGCCATATAAAACATGGAAGGAGCCAGGCGGTGGTGGTGCACGCCTTTAATCCCAGCACTTGGGAGGCAGAGGCAGGCGGATTTCTGAGTTTGAGTCCAGCCTGGTCTACAGAGTGAGTTTCAGGACAGCCAGGGCTACACAGAGAAACCCTGCCTCGAAAAAACAAAACAACAATAAAAACAAACAAACAAACAAAAACATGGGAGGAGAGGTGCTTGGTCTCATGAAGGCTCAATAGATGCTCCAGTGTATGGGAATTGAGGGTGGGGAGGCAGGAGTGGGTGGGTGGGTGTTGGAACACTACCATAGAAGCAGGGGGAGGGGTTTCTGGAAAGGGGAGAAACCGGAAAGGAGATAACATTTGAAAGGTAAACAAAGAATATATATATATATATATATATATATATATATATATATATATATACTGAAAACAGGCACAGATTTCCTTAATACGGTTCTAAAAAATTAGGAAACACAAAAATTTTTAAATCGAATTGTAATTATAAATCCTGTGAATAACAAATGAAACAGGGATAAAGGGAAGACACACCCTAAAGAATGGGAGAATACCTTTTCTATGTGTAACAGGGTTAATATGAAAATTACAAAAATGAGTTAGTAAAAAAAATGAATGATTTAAATCAGTGATTTAACTTATATCAGTTTTTAAAATACGTATTAATTTTAACTTGTGTGTATTGGTGTGTGTGTGTGTGTGTGTGTGTTTGTGTGTGTGTTTGTGTGTGTGTGCTAGTAGCTGAACCCAGATCCTTTGATATAGTAGCAAGTGCTCTCAATGGTTTAGCTACCTCTCTACCCCCAGTGAATACCCCTTTGATCGGCAGAAACAGATTTCCACAAAATAAATGCAACTGTCCAATAAAAGTAATGTTTGTGACTGGTGTAATACATTTTCTTGCTGTTTGCTTTTGTTTGTTTTGAGACAGGTTCTCTGCATTAGTCATTGTGAATGAGTTTACTTCCTATTTCAGCTAACACTTTTGGCAGACACTATTTGTTGTTGCTACTCTTTTGTTTTTGTTTCCCAAAGATGGCAACATCTATTACCTGATTGAGGAATCAAACAATAAATGACAATAAATATAGAAATGTTTCCATAACTCAAAATGATATACTAACAATAGGCATTTCTTAATTGTTGGAATTAATCAATTTTTTTATTCAGAAGTGTTTTGTTTGTATCTGACTCCTGAACTGGAAATGAGTTGGTAAATGATACAATTCCCTTTAACTTATAATAATTATTGTGCCTCCTGTTTTTTTTTTTTTCTTTGTTTGTTTTTGGGTTTTTTTGTTTTTTGTTTTTTGTTTTTTGTTTTTTGTTTTTGTTTTTTAGCTAGTCACATACTCAGTACTTGACCATCGATTGATTTACTATTTGTTGGATCTTATTGACCCACATGGCAGCATCAATGCCATATGAGACATTATTCTTTACCTCTTCACTCACCATCAGTACAAACCATTTTCATTGTCTTCAAGCAGGGGTGGTCTGAGTGGGGCACAGAGGCACTGGTACAGGGGGAAGGGAAACTGTTTATACTCCAAGGCTTATGTGCTCTTTGTGATTTCGAAATCACAAGACTCATCACATCAAATATCATAATTCGTCTCATGTTTCACTCAACTCAAATATGGATAGTTATTAAAATACAGGAATTCTCTGTGGCTAAGTATCACCCTTCTTCAATTTAAAACCAATCGCTGTGAATTAGTAACCTATAGATGAATGAACAAATATATCCCATTCACGGTAAAGTTACCTCTACACAAGTATATTAGACAAAATGCCCCCAAATCCACTATCTGTTTAGGGTAGAAATTTAGAAGGCTACTATAGAATTATCATTCAAAGCACACTGACTAAACAAACCAACTGAAAAAATAAGAAAGTTAACCGTAAAAATGATTTTGCTTCAGGAAAACAAATAAGGAACAACAGAGAATCAGCAACATCTTATTGTCAGACTCTTAAGGAATGAAGGAAATTGGAATTTCTGAACCTAACTCATTCAATGCAGACAGGAACAAATGTAATTAAGCCTAGAATCAAGAATATATTCAGTAAATTCTACTAAAAACATTGACACTTTATGGATAAAATAAATGTTATCAATAGCTCATATCACTATAAATTTACACAAGAGTTTATAGCTGAAAGTACAACTATAAAAATAATTTTTAATGACACATCTGGTATATTGGATAGACAAGTTTTAAAATTCTTTAGTTATTTTTGTTTTATGTATATGTGTGCTTTACCTGTACACAATACCCACAGAGGCAAGAATAATGTGTTAGATCTGATGAGAAGGAAGGTTGTGAGCTGCCATTTGGGTCTGCAAATGAAACCTGGGTCTTCTGAAAGAGCAGCCACTGCTCTTCTACATCATGTTATCTTTCTAGTCCCTGACAAATATTTCTTAAAAATAGTATTAAAATGATAAATGTTACAGAGAGGACAGAGCATGTTATATTCTATCAAAACAAATTCCTTATTAAAAGGAATAATATAATTATATTATAATATAATGAACATATTTTTAAATTAAAAATTTAATGAAAAATTTTAATTGTTTATATTAAAATTAAATGAAAAAGATACACTAAAGACTGGAAGAAAAACAGTGCAACCTAAATATGATTGTTTTAAATCTGGAGTGCATAAAACTCACTAGTAACTAACAGGGAGCACATCCCTGGGGAAGACTAATTCTTTCTCACAAGTTTTTAATTGCCTGTAGTCATTTTCATAACAAGCTGTCAGCTTTAAAAGCATAGAGATACCAGCAAGACTAAATGGACTCAGAAGGTTATATTAAGAAGTGTATGGCTACGTGTGGTGTGTGTGTATGTGTGACAATAATGGTTAAAAGAATTAAGAGGCCATGAATTAGAGAAGAATTGGGTATTTGAAAGGGATTGGAGAGAGGAAAGAGGTTAGAGATGTCACTACATGTCAACAAATATAATTCATTAATAAGAGAAAGACCAATCATAATGCAGGCATAAAAGTGGTCTGTTGTCTTATGAGAAGTATACAAATACAAATAAGCACAGGAAATTTGGTCTCAGTGCCATTAATGACCAAGACCACCTATTACATCTAATTAGAAGAGCTAATATTAAAGACACATGTTTTACTAACGTTAGCAAGGATATAAGGGATAGGAATACTTGTGTTCCTTTGAGAATGTAAAATGTGAGCATTTATTAGGAAATTTCTTTAAATTTCACATGCCAATAAATCACACAGTCCAGCATTATATGCTTAGGAATATTCATAGCACGTGACTTGTACAAACTTCACATGCATGTTCAGTTAGGCTTATTGACAATAGCAAATCTGAAACAACATAAACCAACAGGACAATGTGGACACATTCTGCAGCAAAACAATCTTTACAGGAGTCCAAAAGGAATATTTCACTGTTGCACACAAGTATGGTGAATGTCAAAATGATTATGTTCTAAGAAATATGCCAAACAAAATTTCAGGACAGAATGTCATCTGTGCTGAGGTGACATATGTGTATTTTCTGAAGGACTAGGGGAAAATAATTAAGTATGTGCATGCTGTGAGAATAGTTTGGGTGATCATTAGTTGCAATTGATCTACATGTATGGTATGTTTGTGTCTGTAATGCTAATTAGTCTTCAGAACAGCTATTCCAAACTTAAATAAAAAATAAAAATTTAAAGGTCTCAATATAAGTTAACTTACATTTTTGTCCAAAAATTTTACATCTAATGAGGAATTACCTATTACAAATGATGCAGGTTAATTGAATGTTCCAAAATAATTATCTTAATTTCACAGGAAAACATATGTGTGATTTTATTAAAAATTCTAATTTCTTTTCAGATTTTTGATATTTTGGTTTTTTTTTGGTTAGCATATCTTGAGAATACAGAGGAGATACTTCATTATTATGTTCCCATATATCATAAAGATTAATCATGCACATCAAAATAAGGAAGAAAAGCCAACAAATTTCCTATATCATGTCATTTGATTAAACAACAAAGGGGTGTTTCTTTTCTCACTGATATGATGAAATGCTCAAAATAAGCAATTTAAGGAAGTTGAGTTTGAACTTGCAGTGGAAGTCATGGCTGTAGGAGAACGGGTGGTTGGTTTGTTGTGTTCACAACCACAGAAATAAATGCTGGTACTCAGCTCACTTTGTCTCTTTTATTAAGTCCAGGGCTCAGGCCCAAGCCATGTTGCCATGACATTCAGTGTGTGTTGTCCCCACAATAACCCAATCTAGAAACTGTCTCACAGGCATGTGGGAGTCATATTCCTTGCATGGTTCTGTTTCCCATCAACCTGGTGAACTATGCATTTCTCAGAGTCAGCTGATAAAGTCGAGAAATAAACAATAAACAAGTTTCCATTCAAGAGGATATATGCATTCTGGCCAGCCCTCTAGATACGTTGCAAGTTGGTTTCTTTTAGGCATCAGTAAGTATATTCATTTGCAAATATTTTGTTAAAAATAGAAGTATGAGTCCAGAAACAGCTCAATGTTATGGCCACTGACTGCTCTTGGAGAGGCCCAGGGTTTAGTTTCACAGGGGATTCTAGCTACCATGGGAACCAGTCAAACATGTACTGGACATACATAATTGCAGGTACTCACAAATGAATTTATATACTCTACAAATGATCATTTGTTACTTTCTGCCTTGGTGTCCCTGAAAAGCCACTTATGCAGAAAAAAAAAAAATAGTGACATCTTTCATGATGTGACACTTGTATTCACTACCCCCTAAACACATTAATCTTCTGTTGGGTTTTCCTTTGTATGACCACTAGTTGATTGTGGTGGTAAAAATACCAGCTTCTTTCTTGCACACATTCATTTCATAGTCGTTATTTGGAATATATACTCTGGCAATGATGATTTTTTTTTTCTGTATCAATGTACTTGCAATTGGAAGTAGGGGAAGTGTTACATTCCATTCTTAACATGACACCTCGGATCCTAAAGAAGAATCATGCATGTCAAAATAAGGAAGAGAGGCCAACACATTTCCTAAATCACCTCATATCTTACACATATAGCTGTCCTTGCAGAAATTAATTTTAGATAAATGAATAATTCTGTCAAGTGATTATGTCACATGTAAAAGGAGCAATGATAAACATAAAAAGAAAAGGAAATATCACCAGTACTCTCTCAACAAAAACGAATATTTCAGCACTTTCCTATCAGTTCTCATTTTCCAATGAAAGAGTTGCCAAGGAAACCTCATGCTAAACAAAACCCACTGTCAAATGCCATCATTAAAGTGAGCAAACATTACCCATGAGACCCCTTACTTGGAGGCTCTGTTCATTATTTCCTAAATCTGTAAAGGTATCATTTCCAGGGTTTCTTCTGAGCACTGACATAAAAAAGAAACAATCATGATTTGTAAGAGTATCATTGAGAAACACTCTTTCCCCATTCCCAAAGTGTAGCTCAGAAAGAAGGAAAACTAATGTCAATCTCCTGCTGCTTGCCTGGGAACCTGAACCTCATTTGGTAGCTAATCATTCTCTATCAAAAGAAAAGAAAACATTTTGTAACTAAGTTCAACTAACCACTTTCATCACTAAAAGCCAGAATTATCAGCTGGTGTGTAACAAAGTGAAAGATTCAGGACAGAGAATTTTCCTCTTATTTCCTTCTTTGCTTCTGTGATCTGAATTATCTGACAAAAAAAAATGCTGATCCTTAAGAAAACTATGAACTCCTACTTTCAGAAAACTGAGATATGGAACAGTCCAGAGTGGCTCTAAGGAAAAGCATGGAACCAAGAAGAAAGGAGTCAAGGAAGAACAGACCTTTTCCTGCCTTTGATCTAGTGTTCTATAGCTTGGAAATTGGCTACATAAATGGCTGGGGTGAAAGGTTACTGAGGCCATAAAAGGGGCATTGTCCAGACACAGGCTTTGAAGTCAGATTCAAAGTTCATGTTGCCAGGCTTCTACTTCCTATAGCGCTTTAAATGTCAGTTAATATTGCTCTTTTCATGAAATTTTTATTGTTATTCTAGTTTCAAATCCAAGGGAGGCTGGGGGTGGTAGTTTACAAGTACTATCACATCTCCTGTGGCAAGATACCATTGAGATTGAAGCAACCTGGGCTATGTGTGTGTCTGTCTCTGAAAAAAACAAAACAAAACAAAACCAATAACAAAATCAAAACTAAGGGCTGACAGACTGCTGGGATGCCTTCTGCAAAGCCCTGGATTAAATTTCAATGATGACAAAAATAATAATCATGACAATTACAAATGTTTTTAACAGCATTGCTGGACATTAAATGTATTGCAAATTTACATAGTGGTTCTAACCTAAACATTACTAAACACTTAGAAACTGCTATACCATTGATAAAATTTACCTTACACGAATAAAAGATTGTCAAAATATCCCTGTTACATCATAATTAGTTAATCTTTTAAATGTTAAATCATTTTAAACAATGAAAGGACTCCAATGGTTCTTGCAATTTAGCTTCTCTGTAGTGAACATACTGAATGTCAACTTAAATAAAATTGGCGCTTTCTGGTAAGATTCTGCAGAAATGTGAACGTTTCTGTAAAGAATCATTGCATTAGCATTAAGATATTCTTTGAATCATTTCTTCTGGTTGCAGATACTGAAAATGTTAATGCAAAAATGCTTCAGAGTACAGGGAATCATGCAGATGCTAAAGTCATTCTACACCAAGATGCCGAGGTGCATCTAGTGTTGCTTCTGTTTGTTTGTTTGTTTGTTTGTTTGTTTGTTTTTCGAGACAGGGTTTCTCTGTGTAGCCCTGTCTGTCCTGGAACTCACTTTGTAGACCAGGCTGGCCACGAACTCAGAAATTCGCCAGCCTCTGCCTCCTGAGTGCTGGTATTAAAGGTGTGTGCCACCACGCCTGGCTAGTGCTGCTTCTTACTTCAGTGTTTCCACTGTTAGCTCATATCCTCAACTGTGGCATGCCCACCCAGGACCTTATTTGAAAGTGGAGAAAATTAAAACTCTTTTGGTTTTGACAGAATTATTTTAATGTGGAAAGGGGCAAAACAAAATGATGGGTGAGAGAGCCGTGAACTATGAGAATAAATCTTCAAAATTGGAGGTGCTAGAGAAAGAACCCAAGGAGCTGAAGGGGTTTGCAGCCCCTTAGGAGGAACAATATGAACTAATCAGTACCTCCAGAGATTCCAGCAACTAAATTACCAACCAAAGAAAACACCTGGTGGAACTCATGGCTCTAGCTGCATATGTAGCAGAGGATAGCCTAGTTGGTCATCAATGGGAGGAGAGGCCCTTGGTCTTGTGAAGGCTCTATGCTCCAGTGTAGAGGAATTTGAGGGCCAGGAAACAAGAGTGGGTGGGTTGTTGAGCAGGAGGAGGTGGGAGGAGATAGGGGGTGTTGGAGGAGAAACCAAGAAAAGAGGTAACATTTGAAATGTAAATAAAGAAAATATCTAATAAAAAATAAAGAAATTATAAGCTACCAAGAAATCTCATCTTCAAAAATCATTCAAGGAAGAGTTCAAGACAGTGAGAGGTTAAGGGGCTCCATCCAAATGCCAACTGTTCTTGTGAGAGATTTAAGAATAGACATAGAGGAGCCAGCGGGGATGAGTCAGTCAGGAATGTGCCTAGTGCCTGGTATGGAAGCACAAGGAATGAGTTCAGATCTCAAGCATCCATGGGGGAAAATGTGAGGAGTGGGCACGGCCGCATGGGCCAAAGATGGCGCAATGGCTCTATGCCAAGCCCCATGACCTTGCTTGTTTATCCCAGTCTCAGTCATGCGCAGTAAAAGCAGGGCATGTAACTTGTTGGAGAGATAGCGCAACATCTTGCCATACCATTCTATCAGCCTATCCTGCATGCTGCCTTGGACGTGTGCGTCTATGATTGGGTTGTGTGTGGTGGCATGAGTGAATGGAAATATAAATTGAGGGCACCCCCAGATGAGGAGAGACCAGCATTAGAGAGACCAGAATTAGAGAGACCAGAGACCAGTGTTAGAGAGACCAGGGTGAGTGAGTGAATGGATGATTGATGTGTGTGAGTGAACGGCTGTTAGCTGTGTGAAACCTGAGAGAGAGAGAAGCAGAATAAAGCAGAAGCTGCAAAGGCAAGCTGCTCTGAACCCGCTTTGGTGTCCTCATGTCGTNGAGACCAGCATTAGAGAGACCAGAATTAGAGAGACCAGAGACCAGTGTTAGAGAGACCAGGGTGAGTGAGTGAATGGATGATTGATGTGTGTGAGTGAACGGCTGTTAGCTGTGTGAAACCTGAGAGAGAGAGAAGCAGAATAAAGCAGAAGCTGCAAAGGCAAGCTGCTCTGAACCCGCTTTGGTGTCCTCATGTCGTTTCTTCCCAATGTCTCTGCTGGTCAGAGACATGTGGGCGTGCGACAGGAAAAACAAAAAACAAAAAATAAAAACAAAACAAACTAACAACAACAACAAACAACAACAACAAGAAAAACAAACAAACAAACAAACAAAAAACCAAAGAGATGCTTGGGTTTGGATCTGAAATTTCAGCACAGGAGAGGGAAAAAGAAGAGGTTCTTTAGCACCAGGAGCTCTTTAGCCAGCCAGTCTTGTCCAGCCTGTGAGCTCTGTATTCATTGAGAAAACTGTCAACAAATACAGAGAAGACTGACAAGTGAGTCACCTGCTAGCAGCTCCTAGAAGATGGAGTTGGGCATCCATTGAAGACCAGTTTTCCTATTTCAGTCCTGGCAGTGTTAAGGAGCTTGATGTGATTCACACTGGAACACACAGACTATCTAATTTATGTCAATAAAGGAGTGATTGATGGATAAAATATCCAAATTGAAGACAGTCCTGGTGACTCAGCACCAAATATGGCCAAATGCATTCACTCTCACTGTCATCATCCTTTATCAGGGACAACACTGGCACTGCATGAGAAGATGTAGCTATTTCTAGAATGGGGGGGGGGGTACAGTGAGCCCATATATTCTTTATTGTATTTATTTCAAAGACTTGTTATAGATTTTTCCATATGTTTTCAAAATAAAATATATTCTTATACAGTATATTTTAAAAGCCATAGTTATTTCAACTGTGTTAAATATCTATTTAGAAGGAAAATATATATTGTAAATATTGAGAGTTATATGAAGTAGTAGGCAACAGCAACCAAATTATACTATGTTCAAATATTATCTAATTTCTTCTTTTAAATATATATTTCCAAATATGATCTTACCAAAACTATTTTCTTATTGAAGTCTAACTTCCATTTAGGCAGAGTAAAAAGACTGTCATAAAGCATAAAATATGCAATTGTTTGAAATTATACCAGTGTATGTATAAGTATTTTGCTAAGAGAAAAAAAAAACCAAAAAACAAAAACAAACCTCAATGGCTATAACTAACTCTTTGCAGTATGTTCATTTAAAACTTACCCTTGTGATCTTGTATCTGTTTGCTAAGAACAAAGGGAAAGAAAGTATCTCTTTGGCTTATGCTTTGTTTTATCAACTTTCGGCATCATTTAAGTTCATAGCTGCAAACAATTGTGTAAAAGAGAAAATCAAACATAGTATTATGTAACCTGATCTCAGGTAGAAACAGAATCACTGGATATTGGATTTAATCATTGGTATATATACATCCTTATACACTTGTCTTTGATTTGTCAAATTTGTCAAAATCATGTAAAAAGTTACTGTTTGGTTTCTGGGGCATTTTAAATAGTGATAATGATTTTTTTCTAATCTTTTAAAGTTAATATAAACTATTTCTGTATTTATTCCCTGACTGGGGATTTTATTGGTCTGGGTATTCAATTTTGAGATATTTTTATTTGTCTAGGCATTGGATTAGAATATTAAGCTGGGCAGTAGTAAAATCATGTTAAATTCTAAAAAGCAGTTAATTATGGGTGTGGACTCCTTTATTTTACTACATATTTGTATAGAAACTAAGGGAGTCAAACAATGTTAGAAATAAATTTTAACTCGAAAATGAAAATATGTATCATAGAAAGATCAGCCCATGCCACGTGATAAGAAGATGTGGATTAAGGTAATAAAGGTTGGAAATGTTTTCAGTTATTAATCACAATAGTCTATGAGTTCAATGAAGATAAGCAAACATAAGAAAAGGCATGGATGTATATCTGAGACAACTGTTAAGTAAGGCATGAAGAAAAATGGTTGCTCATCCCTAGGGAAGAATTTTTCTATAGTTCTTGATGTTTCTTAGTTACCTGCAGTTGTTTGTGTAGGGTTGAAGCTTAGTACTATTTATCTCTTCCACTTCACCATATCTGTGGTAGTTGTCATTCTTCAACTTGTATTTAGAAGCCATAATAATGAATGTTTATGATTGCAGCGTCTGACATTCCTGGGTTAAAAGGTCTTGCAATATCTCCCTGAGCCTCTGGCTCTTACCATCTTTCCACACCCTTCTTTGAAATGATCCCTAAGCTGTAGCTTTTTTTTTTTTTTTTTCAACTTTTATTAGATATTTTCTTTATTTACATTTCAACTGTTATCCAGAAAGTTCCCTATACCCTCCCCCCTCCCGGCCCTGCTCCCCTACCCACCGGCTCCCACTTCTTGGCCCTGGCGTTCCCCTGTATTGGGGCATATAAAGTCTGCATGACCAAGGGCCTCTCTTCCCAATGATGGCCAACTAGGCCATCCTCTTCTATATATGCAGCTAGAGACATGAGCTCAGGGGGTACTAGTTAGTTGATGGTTATTCTTCCATCTATAGGGTTGAAGACCCCTTCAACTCCTTGGGTACTTTCTCTAGCTCCTTCCTTGGGAACTTTGAGAGTTGTTTTGTAGATGTATATATTGGGAGTGGAATGGAATGGCAAAATGAAGTAATTGTATTAAAATCTCAAAAGAAAAAGTTTATATGAAAAGAAAAAAGAAAGGAAACAGAAAGGAAGAAAGCCCAAAAACCAAGACCAGGAGTGATCATGTATGATCTTTCATCAATGTGTAAAGAGAATTACCAATTTTTTTCTTTTTTCTCTTTCTTTCTTTCTTTCTTTCTTTCTTTCTTTCTTTCTTTCTTTCTTTCTTTCCTCCCTCCCTTCTTTCTTTCTTTCTTTCTTTCTTTCTTTCTTTCTTTCTTTCTTTCTTTCTTTCTTTCTTTTTTTAACAAAATCAAGCCTAGGGTTTAACAATGACATCATCACAAGCAAATTTTGTTTTATTTTGATCTCTCCAGAATGTGTCTCTTGTAGCCTATGCTGTCTTAAAATTGGCTGCATATCTGAGGACGGCCTAACTTCTCTGATTGAATATTGATAGTAAGTTATTATTTAAACTTAATATGTTGGGCTTATGAGTAAAGTTATTGTTAGGTACTTTTTAAAAATATGTCTTCAAGATGTTATTTATTTTCTTTTGAAGAATTCCTCTATTAACTTCCATAAATGAAAATATTTTATAATTTTTAAACTGACATAGTAGGTTCTAACAGTTCTATATTCATTTTCTTAAATTTATAGTGATTTAAAAAAAAAAAAGAATGGATCTGGTATGTGGGTTGGGGAGTGAGTGTTGTGCATGTATATAAGTGTAGATGCAATTGCCCCTCTGTGTAATTATGGAATCCAGATGTCAACATCCAGTGGACAGCATCCAGGTACATATAAAATGTAATAGGCTAAAATCAGTTATTTATGTTGCTTAGTAACTTATTTTCATAATTAAACTCATTTTTACACAAATCCAGTGAATTATTTTGGAAAAAAAGGTCTAATATTTACAAATAATAAATCATTAATAAAATATTAAAGTATATTGAAATATTCTAAAGTAATTATGCAATTAATATAAATAGCTTAATTGAAGTGAGGCCTTTACAAATTAAGTACAGTGGATTTAAAATAAATTACACAAATATCTAGCTAGGAGCTCATTGCTTAAATGTGAATTGATCTCTAGGTCTCCACTCTGTCTTTTCTCTTGGTGAACAAAACCAAACCAACCAACCAACCAACCAACTAAAAAACTGCTTTGTATTTTCGAAGTGTATAACTCTACCTAAACTTTTACCAGGTTAAGTTTTTCTGTGATCAAATCTGCTTTTTTTTTTTTTTTTT
>CACVCL010023343.1:0-18765 GCA_902729485.2 Mus minutoides
CCCGAGACGGGGACATAATGTGCTATGCCCAGCTGCGTTTTGAGTCATCTGTCTCCTGTCAGCCAGCAGAAAGAAACTGACAGAATCAATACAAACATGTCTGAAGACAGGTTAAACTCATTTCCTTTCCCCCTGAGGCTATGGGTGCAAAGGGTGAGACCTGGGAGCTGATGACTGAGACCAAGGCTGCAGCCTATCAGCCTGGCACTGGACAACACAGGCTGCTGAGACCACGCCTGCCCCTCTTCCCTCACTGCCTGATTCACGGCTCTCTGCTAATGTGTCTGGAACTTCCACTCTCTTCCTTCCCTTCCTAGGGGTCTAATAAGATCTAGCCTCTGGCCTAAATGGAAAATAACAATAATAGCTGTAACATATTTAGCAACTGATGTGTGTCAGGAATCTCAAGTAATTGTCATTACTTAATCTCCCAGAGCCTCAGATTCCTTACATTGCTGTGACAGAAGGTAATTAAGCCTTCTTTATTTGAGTCAATGGAAAATGGATGTAGATACATGGTGGCTGCCATTAATGACACTGAATTGAACATTTAAAAAGATTAAAATAGTAAATGTCATGTTTGTGATGATTTGAATGAAAATGCCCCCTATAGGTTCTTATATTTTAATACTTAGTCACCAGAAAGTGGAACTGTTTGAGGAGGATTAGAAGGATTAGTAGGTGTGGCCTTGTTGGAGGAAGTGTGTCACTGGGACTATGCATTGAGATATCAAATGCCCACGCCAGGCTCATTTTCTCTCCCTCTGCCTGCTGCCTGAGGATCGGGATATAACGCTCTCATCTGCTGTTCCAGTACTATCACTATGCACTTCCTAACATGATAATAATAGACTAACCCTCTAAAACTATAAGCAAGCCCTCTGGCTTAGTTAGAGTTTTACTGATGTGAAGAGACACATGACCATAACAACTCTTATAAAAAAAATTTAATTGGGGCTGGCTTATAGTTAGGAGATTTAGACTGTTATCATCATAACAGGAAACATGGTCACATGCAAGCAGACACGGTGCTAGAGAGGGAGCTGAGAGTTCTACAACTGATCTGCAGGCAGCAGGAAGAGAGAGACTCATTGGCCCTGGCTTAAGCTCCTGAACCCACAAAGACCACCTCCACTGACACACTTCCTTCAAGGCCACATCTACTCCAACAAGGCCACACACTCTAATTATTTCAAATAATGCCACTCCCTGTGAGCCTATAATGGCCATTTTCATTCAAACCACTGCATCCCGAATTAAATCGTTTTTTAAATAATAGTTGCCTTAGTCATGGTGTCTCTTCATAGCAATAGACAGATAGAAAGATAGATAGATAGATTCCTATACATATTATATATTATGAATATATATCTCTATGTATAAGATATAATATATTATGAATACACATAATAAATAAAGCTATATATTCTGTTACTATATATAGTATATAATATATTATATATTATGAATAAGATATAATATATTATATGGTAAATATTTATATTATTTATATTATATAATATTTATATTATGCATCTAAAAAAGAGGCCTATTTACCATAAAATATAATATATTATGAATACATATGATATATAAGGCTATATATTCTGTAACTATATATAATATTTAATATACTATATATTATGAATATATCTCTATGTATAAGATATAATATATTATGAATACATATAATATATAAGGCTATATAGTCTTTGTTACTATGTAAATATATAATGTGTGTATATATATGTATATATGTAATATATATATATATATATATATTTTTTAACAAAGTTAAGCAGATAAAGTACAATGCAGAGTTAAAAAGTCCTCCATGGAAGTCACTGAGGAAAACAGGGATACAAAGCTTGAATAAGAAGTAGCATGTCTCAGGTACCAAAGCTTCTCAGTGACAGAACCAAGCACTTGAACTGTGGTCTGCCAGATGCTAACAGCAAAGCATTGTCTTCTGAGTGGCATTGTGCCACAGAAGAAAGGAGACGTGTGCTTGTTTGCCATGTTCTTCTTGCTCCTGCTTGCCCAGTCCCTACCAGCATCACAGGTGCAAGGCTTGCCTTACTCAGTGACGTTAATAAACATGTCATTCCCAGGGAGTGACTTTACTCCTTCCTGCTTGGAATGCAGTCCTATACACCTGCAGCATTTATTAACCATGCTGAGAGGCTTGCATGGAAATTTAGTTTTTCTAACTAAACAGTGAAGCAAAACAGCAGGCAAACAGAACTACTTGTTTAATCTTACCATTGCATACCTACCTGGCTGAAGGCAAGATGGCTAACCCCAAGGGTATGGTGACATCTCTAAGCTTAGGACTTGTAGTGCTGCATCTAAAAAGAGGCCTATTTACCACGTCAAGAAGTCCAGACTTAAGTCCTTTTGACTCAGAAATTCTTTTGTGGTGAGTAACTTTTCTTAAATATATATAAAAACTACTTTTCGCCCAAGTATATGTCAACTCCCTCAGACTATAAGATGTCGGACTTACATTCTGTGTTATCTTCATCCAAACCTCAGGTCCTCAAACTCAGTGTGGACTTCACTTAATCATAATCTATATTTTATCCAACCCTTTCCTATAGTCTAACATTTTCCCCTATTATGTATTACTTCATTCTAAAAGTTGTGTTGTGCCTCTACTATTTGACTCTGTGGACGGACTATCTGGAAAGATAATTCAGACAGCCTTTGATTTTATCTAGCAAAAACATACCAGAAAAAAAGGAAACGACAGTAATACAGAGGTCAAAGTGGTGTGGTTCTAATGGAGGAGCAAGATAACTTATCAAAGAGTCTAAGTGTGACTTTTGAAATACAACTTCATTCTCCACAGAGAACCCCAGTGGCTGAATATTGAAAAACCATTCCAGGAATGGACACAACTAAGCTGAGGAATGGGAAAACTGGTTAGGAAACTGAATGTAGTCTGGCAAATCCATAGCACAGGATGCAGGTGGAGGTGGGTGATAGAGGTGTGGAGTCGGGTGGCCAAGTGTGGCTTTTGAAACTGGCAGGCAGCAACCAGGTCTGGCAGCCAAGTAGGGCTTGACTCGTAATTTCACTAAGATGATGTTCATTCACTGCCATTTATTGAGATCTCTCTCTCTCTCTCTTTCTCTCTCTCTCTCTCTCTCTCTCTCTCTCTCTCTGTGTGTGTGTGTGTGTGTGTGTGTGTGTGTGTGTGTGTGTGTGTGTGTGACTTTTATTCAAAAACCCAGAACATTGGAGCAGGGAGCAGGGAGCACAACCACTGCTTCTGGAAAGATTTGAGTAGAGTAATTAGGTTCAGTAACACATAGTGTGTGTGTGTGTGTGTGTGTGTGTGTGTGTGTGTGTGTGTGTGTGTCTGTGTCTGTGTGTCTGTGTGTGTGTCTGTGTATCTGTGTTGTGTCTGTGTGTCTGTGTATTTATACTCAAGTCCATTCCTACAAAGAATATATTGTTAGGCAATTAAATTGTAACTCTAAAAGGTAAAGTATGGAGGATAGTGTTTACGGAGTAGTAAGAGAGTTTAATTTATGCTTCAGAAAATTCCTCATGTGGAGAATATGTTATCAGGGTATAAATATAGAGACATAGAGATCAATTAAGAGATTATTGGAGTACGCAGTATGCAAGGCATTGATGATCTAAATTAAAGTATCAGAAGGAAGAACTTGGGAGAAGGGGTCATAAATATAGTCTACATTCCTGGACCACTTGCTCAAATGTTTTTATCCAGAGTTCAACAGCAAAGCATCGCCTACACTTGTTCCTTAAGCTCAAAAACATGATAGGTGAAGGCTCCAAAGAGAAGACTCTTGGAGATGAAAGAAAGAATGCATGTTAGCCAGACCTCTTAGTCACTGTTGGTCTCTCTTACGAGATGTCAGGGACAAGAAAATCGTTCCAGTGTAGCTGTTTGCTTCTGTTTGATAGAAGTGGTTCTTTCATTTTCCTTAAACCATGGCAGGAAAACAAAACAACTCCGGTGCTAAGAAATGACCCAGACTGCCGTAGCAGATTATAAACACGGTTTCACACTTACAAAATCAAGGAAGGTCCTCTTTCCTCCTCAGGTATCACAAAGTAAAATGAAGTGGGTAAGGAAAGCCTTCTTTTTCAATTTTGCAAACAGTGTGAGAGATCATGTTAATTCTCAGTTCTTTATAGTTTCTTCTGTAAGAGACTTGGGCACCAGGCCAGGGCCTTTGCAGAAGCCCCATGAAAGAAATGTATTCCCTACTCCGCTGACTCTACTTACTGGCCTTCATGTGACTGGCTTTGTCCAACTGAATGTGAACCAAAGTGACACCTGCCACACACTCTATGTGTGCCACAGCCATTCCAACTACATCTCATAAAAACAGTGACCATAGACATTACCTACTTCTTCCACCATAACTTGTCTGGGGGAGGGGGAGTGTGCACAGAGACCAGAGGTTAGTATCAAGTGCTATCCTCATCTAGTCCCCACCTTTGCTATTGAAACATTATCTCTCACTGAATATGGAGCCTCACTGATTCTGCCAAAAGTTACTGTCTCCACCTCTCCAGCAGTGCACATGCATGCTGCTAGACCCGATGTTTTATGTGGGTCCTGGAGACTCAAACTCAGGTCTTCATACTTGCATTGCAAGCACTTCACTGACCGAGCCATCTCTCCAAGCCCACACCTTGGTTTATTCTTGGAGTAAGAATAGTAACTGTAACTTTAATTTTTTTTTCAAACCTTATTTTTAACGGTAGTTCTTAAATGCTTTAACCTTCCTTTCAGCCCATCACCCACCAGAGGTAGTGGGAAAGAAAGGATATGGGGGGAAGTGGACCTGTCTAGAAAGGTTCTTTGGAGCAATTTCCATCTGTGTTGCCTGGATATCACAGTTCCATTTATAGGTTAGTAGTGACAGCTCCACTTCCAAACTCTTCACGGAGACACCAGCAGTCCAGTTCAATAGAGTCCAGATAGCAAACATGAATCAGCGGAGGTGGCACTCCCTAGCAGAGACGAGGGACTAGGAGAAACACAGGGATAAGTTGGCTGTTCCTCTCTCAGGGAAGTGAAGGTCAGCAAAGACAAGCATGGCACAGCTAGCTCTATAAGCAAGCCAAGCTCAGGCTCCACCACTGCCCATCAAGTCCTAGTTATACTCCCTCCAATCATCATGTGTCCTCCGCAGGTCTTGCCCCATCATCTGTCTTAGCCGAAATCACTCTGCCAATCAGCCAGAGTCCCTGGAAGTGACAAGAAACTTGAGTATGCCACCAGAAGTTTTTTGGTGCATTTCTCTCTATGGAGTTCTGAAATACAGAGCTCAAGGTAAGGCAGACTAATACACAGAGGCTGTTAACAAGGAATTCTTCATCACGCGTCCTTTCACGTGCTTGCTTTAGCAGACCACCTATGTCTGCTTCAGCTAAACATTTCTTCATGTGTTTGCCCCAGCAAAACACCTTCCAACTGACTTTCCAAAGAACCCTCACATTTCCACTTCAAGTAACATTGAACTTGTGACCATTCTGAAGTATAATCAAGACACAATTTTGTTTTACAAGCTTTTGAGACTTGGGGATCACTTGTTACTGTGCCACATTCCTCAGAAAAACTTGGACACTAACCCCACAAAACTTCAAGATGTAGGCGTATCAAGCTTTAACGTTTAAGACTTTACTAGCCAGAATGGAAGTTGCAGACAAATGGCTAGAGAAGCAGAACATTCATTTTTCCAAAGTCATGGACCATTTAGAGCAATGAAACAGTTTCCTAGCTTGCACATACTGTGCAATATCTCTCAGCTCTCTCGAGTTAATATTATCACATTTGAAATTATCTATCTACTAGGAAAGAGACACTGATAGGCCCTCCAAGTTCCCATGATTGAAATTATTCAGTTGGAGTCTAATACTGAACAAATCTAAGAAATATGATGGAGCTAGCTGATTTCATGCTTTAGATGTTTTTTCATTTGCAAACTTGAGCATTTCTATTTGTAAAATGCCAGAGCAGTTGACCATCCACGACTGAAGTTTCTGCAGAAACCTTAAAGGAGATAAGGCATTCACTGAGGAAAGTTATCTTTCTTCTAATGATGGTTTATCCAAGAGAGACAAAGAGAAATCTTTTGTACTATCCAAAAGATGCTACTAGAAAGGCTTTTATGGTTTATAGGAGCTTACTATTTGGAGATTCGAAAACTAAAGATACACTGTGAGATAGTATTTGGCATACAATAGTTGCTCAAGAAATAATTGTTAACTAAGCTAATGGACTGAAAACTGAACGAATGAATGAATGAATGAATGAATGAATGAATGAAAGCTCACCTACACCGCAGGTAAAGGGGACATCTCTTATTAAACTCTGAACTGCACATCAAATGCATTTTTGTGCTAGGTAAGTGTGTGTGTGTGTGTGTGTGTGTGTGTGTGTGTGTGTGTGTGTGTGCATGTGTGCATGCATGAATGCTAAGTTTCCAGTGCTGTTCCTCAGGTGTTGCACACTATGTTTATTGAGACAGGGTCTCTCAATGGCCTGGAGCATACTACCAAGTAGGTGAGACTGAATGACCAGAGAACCCTAGGGATCTGCCTATCTCTACCCACCCTGAAGTGGGATTCCAATTGTGCGCCAACTTAGCTGGCTTTATTTGTAAAACCTAAGTTTTGGTGGTAAAGACCTTTATTGACTAAGCTAATGCCCCAGTGCATTAATTTTATTTCTCCCTTCACTCACCAGTTTCAATACCCAATTTTTATTAAATCATTGCCACATACTAAATATAAGATTGAGGAGTCAAGGCTCAGGTAGGCAGGGAATAGTCTAACACCCTATTTTACCACACTGTGTTTCATGTTTCTAACTACTCCTACACCCAAGAAAGGTGACCACTGGTATCAGCAGTTAAGTGGTAATGGTCTCTTGTGTATTTGTCACTTGGGGTGGACTCTAGGGTTTCAAAAGATGAATGTCATTCACAGAATATTATCTCTATCTCTGTCTCTGTCTCTATCTCTTATCTCTATCTCTATCTTCTCTGCCTCTTGTTTACAGATCAAGAAGTGCCACCATCCTTTGTTCCACTGTTATGGGCTTTAACCTTCTGAAACTGTAAGCCAAATTAAATGCTTTATTTTATAAGTTACCTTGGTGTTTGTTACAGGAATGGAAATGTAAATAAGAATTAAGCATAGCCATGATTCTAAATGAGTATTTTCAACAGATTGTATTTGAATATCACTGTAATAACCTACCACATGTTAACATATTTACTTTGGGGAGGGGTTTTAGGACAGGGTTTCTCTGTGTAACATTCCTAGATGTCCCAGACTCACATTATAGACCAGGCTGGCCTTGATCTCACAGAGATCCTTCTACCTCTGCCTCCTAAGTTCTGAGATTAAAGGCATGCAAACACCTGGCTGTTTGGGGTTGTTTTTTGGTTTGGTTTGGTTTGGCATTTTTGTTTTGTTTTGTTTCATTTTGTTTTGTTTTGTTTACTTTTTACGGTATATATTTAAAGTACAAGTACTCTAAGTGAAGATGATATCAATCGCACTTACATTCTTTATGTCTATCGTCTCCCACCCTCCCTTACAGTAGCACATACATGCTGTGCATCCCACAGGACACTCTTGTGCATACCCTAGAAGACAGGGATGTTTGAAAAGAGCTAACACCCAAGTGTGGTTTTGAAAACGGCTTTATCTCATGAACCCCCAAGAGATCTTAAGACACTCTGAGCAATCACTATACTACAGTGTGCACAACTTAACCTCCCCCTTTGAATGGAGAAGATAAGGGAGAGAAACTAGGGATTTCTAGGAGGAAAGGAGGTGCTAACACCTAGGTCTGCTGAGCTTCTGAGCAGGTGCCACCTGTGTGGACAAAGTCCATCTGCAAGGTAGCCCCATTTGGTTACCCCTTAGTAACATTTTAAGGCTGGAGGGCAACTCTCCAGGACTAACATGGCTCCTTCCATGGAGCCGCATGACATCTGAGACAGAATCCTTGCTACTGCAGACTCCTTTCTCTTTTAACCCAGCTTACTCCTCCTGAGGACAAATTTACTCACAAAGACAAAGAAAGGGGTGCAACCAAATGTCTCCAAAACAGTTCTGTGAGGTGCAAACTTGTAGTTTCTGTGGAAAGTTAGCTATGTCAAAGGATGCTTTGCTGGGGCACACAGGTGAAAGAATGTCTTGCTTAAAGAAGATGGGTGGAAGAATGTTTTCCTGAAGCAGACACCGATGAAAGGATGTTTTACTATAGAAAACATGTGAAAGGACTCTTGATGGAGGAGTATAACTGTGAGCCCACAGACAGTGGGAGACAAGCGCTGAGCATGGGTTTGGTTTGCTCCGCCTCCTTATTCTTCACTAACAACCTGCATGTATTGGTTCATCTTACACAGCATTGTTGAGTTTCACTTGTAACACCATCATTTAGAGAAACTCACCCAAGAATTGCTCAGGAGGTTCCTCTGTAAGCTTGCCATTTCTGCAGCCTCGCCTCAGGCCAGTTGGAGAGCCTGGTGGTTTCTTTGGGCTTGAAATACAGCTGCTGGTTTGTGCCTGGTGTCTGCCTGCCTAGGGCGACTGGTCTACAACTGCCGAGTCGTATTTGGTGTTTGCAATGGGACTGAACTGCTGAAAAAGAAGATTGAGCTGACCTCCAAAACTATGGCTAAACAGGTCCACGTCCCCCATATCCTAATGACTTTTCTCTTCTACTACCTCTGCTGGGTGGTGGGCTAGGGGAGATGTTGAACCCTTATTGACAAGTAAGTTACAAAAAATGTATACCTACAGTTCTGTGTCACATAAGCACGTCCACCTCTACACTACTGAAAACAAGAATAAGACACCCAGCAATATTGCTAAGACTGTGGAGCCTTGCTTATGTGCACTATGCTTCTGTGCCTGAATAAAACCATGACCATGAGAAAATTGGTCAAGGAAAGTGTTTGTTTGGCTTATGTGCCCTGATTATAATCAGTCACTGAGGAAAAGCAATATAGGAGAAGCAGAAACCCAGAGGCAGGCAGTAAACCAGAGAGTACAGAATATTGCTTATTGACTTGATGGCTCTTAGCTTGCTCAGCTTGCTTTCATATAGAACCCTTGTATTAAGCTGGTACCAGGGAGTATGATATTGTTGTGATAGGCCTGACCATGCTGTTTGTTAGAAGAATATGGAAGACGTTGAGGCTTTGGGACTAAAAAGCTTTGGGGTGCCTCAATCAGAGCTGGAACTGGGCAATCCTAGTAGAAGTACAGAAGATAATGCTGAGGGTGATTTGAAATGTAGAGGCCTAGCTCAAGAAGTTTCAAAGAGAAAGAATATTAGTAAGTGACCTTGAGACTGCTCACTTGTGATATTTTAACAAAGACTATATCTGTTTTCCACCCTAATTCAAAAATCTGCATGAGGCTAAATTGAAGAGTTTGGATTAATAGCATTGAGAGATTTCAAGACAGACTAATTTTGACTGTGTCATGTGGTTGCTAGTGTTCACTCATGCTAATCTATAATAAAAAGGAGAAAGCTAAACAAAAATAACTTTTTTAAAAAAAATGTACAGTTTGAGAAGAAAAGACACACTAAGAAGTGTAATGTAGAAGAAAGAAGTTCCAATGCTTGAGAAGAAAATTTTTAAAATTTTTAAATTAAAAAAAAAAAAAAACTAATGCTAAATGGAATAAAGGGATTAATGGGCAAAACCCCTTACCTGGTACAAACTTTTGTCTTAGTCACTGTTTTATTTCTGTGAAGAGACACCATGATATGTCAACTATTATAAAAGAAAACATTTAGTTGTGGGGCTTGCTTATAAGTTTCAGAGGTTTATCCCATTATCACAACAGAAAACATGTAGGCAGATGTTGGAATGGTAGCTGAGAGCTCCATTCTGATCTGTAGGCAGAGAAATAGAGGGTCTCTGGGCTTGGCATAGGGTTTTGATACCTCAAAACCCACACCCACTGACATAATTTCTCTGACAAGATCATACCTTTATTCCCTTCATTGAAAATATATTCATTTGTCATAAAATATATCCTGATTACAGTTTCTCCTCCCTCTGCTCCTCTCAGTTTCTCCTCATCGCCTCTCACATTTAGATGCACTCTCTTTCTGTCTCTCACTAGAAAAAAAAATCAGGCTCCTAAAAGATAACAACCAAACAAAATAAAATATAATAAGATGAAACAAAAACCATCACATCAAAGTTGGACAAGGCAAATCATGGCCACACCTTTTAATCCTTCTAATCCTTTCAAATAGTGCAACTGCCTGATGACTGAGCATTCAATTATATGAGTCTGAGGATCATTCGTATTCAAACCACTACCTGTCCAGGAGTGGCACCACCCACAGTGTTCTGTGTCCTCCCACGTTAAATACTCAGGAAAATGCCCAATCTGATAAAGATATATTTAAAATGGAGTTTTTCTCTTTCCAGGTGATTGTAGCTTGTGTCAAGTTTAAAAAAAAAAAAAAAAAAAAACACTCACCAGCATAGGCACCTTCCTTGGGCCAAGAAGCAAGAAGGATTTGAGTGATTTCCTTGTTGTATTTGGCACCAGGCAATATATGCTATCTTTCTCTAACATAGCAGGTCAGTGTCCAAGGGGTGAGTAACATAGAGAAAAGACATTTCTTACAACTTCCTTTAGTGTGAGTTGAAGGTATAAAGGCAAAGAACATGAACGGTAAGATGAACATTTATAACATGAGGAGGGTTTTATTAGTCTTGGTGCACTAAACTACTTGTGCACACATTTCTCAATGCTTTCCAACCTCACTGGTTCACATCTATACTCTGTACTTTAGCAAGCAGGGCTCCAACCTGGTTTTCTGAAGCTGTATCTCACACATTTATTCTCAAATCTCCTTCCAAGAATGCCGTACTCCTTAATCCTGACTTTTACCTTTAATCTCTTATATATACATTTCTCTTACTAAGAATGTACACTCTAGATATATGTTCTGTTGGAACTTAGGTTATAATCAGATAAATATGTATGAGTAACTGATCTTCTCCTTAAGTTCTTTCATGCATTTTTTTCATTAATTCTTATTATTGTTGCTTTCAGGAAAAAAAATAGTGTATCACCCAATATGAATCAGGTGGACTCATATACCACTGCTGTGATTCACATAGTGTCTCCATACACTCTTCCTAAACTCCATGGAATATAGTCATTCACCCCCTCATAGCCTCAACAACAATAGTCAAGATAAGGTATTTTCTACAGTCATATGAGTAGAGCAGTGAATAAGAGCAACACAATACTAGTCCACACCAATGAAACTCAAGCTGGAAAAAGGGGAAAGAACAGGATTTGGACTATAAAAGTCATATAAGATAGAATGAGAATGAAATTAACACTTTATATGTAGGGCATCATTAAAAAAAAAAAGCATCTTTGCAGAGTGACACATAAACAAAGACCTTTTAAAAAAGAATTTCTACTGTGAAGGGAGAGAGGATATTCAGATGAAGTACGTAGTTCCTGTGTGTATAGGTGATATGCAAACATAATCTCTTTTTTATTAGATATTTTCTTTATTTACATTTCAAATGCTATCCTGAAAATCCCCCAGCCCTGCTCCCCTACCCACCCACTCCAACTTCTTAGCCCTGGTGTTCCCCTGTACTGGGGCATATAAAGTTTGCAAGACCAAGGGGCCTCTCTTACCAATGGTGGCCAACTAGGCCATCTTCTGCTACATAAGCTAGAGACACAAGCTCTAGGGGTACTGGTTACTTCATGTTGTTGTTCCACTTATTGGGTTGCAGACCCCATTCAGCTCCTTGGGTACTTTCTCTAGCTCCTCCATTGGGGGCCCTGTGTTCCATCCAATAGATGACTGTGAGTGTTTACTTCTATATTTGCCAGGCACTGGCATAGCCTCACAAGAGACAGCTATATCAGGGTCCTTTCAGCGAAATCTTGCTGGCATATGCAATAGTGTCTGGGTTTGGTGGCTGATTATGGGATGGATCCCCAGGTAATTCTTGGCAAATGGATGTATCTGGAAGATATCATCCTGAGTCAGGTAACCCAATCACAAAAGAAGTCACTTGATATGCACTCACTGATAAATGGATATTAGCCCAGAAACTTAGAATACCCAAAATAAAATTGGCAAAACACAAGAAAATCAAGAATAAGGAAGACCAGTGTGTGGATACTTCATTCCTCCTTAGAATAGTGAACAAAATACCTATAGAAGGAGTAGCAGAGACAGAGTTTGGAGCTAAGATAAAAGGATGGACCATCCAGAGCAAACATAATCTCTAAATCCACAGAAAACACTTGGAGGGCTGGTCTGGCCATAGACATGGATGAAGTAAACTGTATTATGGAGCTTAACTTAGAAGTATTTGCTAGTAAATATGACATTAATAGATTAAGAGGTAATATTAATTTATAGATGAAGTTACCAGTCCAGGCTAAGGGGACAGCACATATGAAATCCTTGAAATGGAAAAAGTGTGATACATTCAAGAGATGGAAAGAAGAATGATAGGACTGGATTGTGATAAGTAGAAAAAGAACTGTGGTTAAAAATATAATCAGCTTGGATTTTATACTGCAAGCAGTGTAAAAGATTGGGAGTTTTTGAGTAAGGAAGCTGCTGTGGGTACAATAAACTATAACATAGAGAAAGGTCAGACCAAAAGACAGAAAGCCAAGTAGAAGATGGCAGCACTAGTCAAGATGAAAGATGATGAAAGACATGACTGAGGACCATAATGGTACATTGATAGGATGTAGGTATGATGGCACAGTACGGCAGTGGATAAGATGACACATGGTAGAGCAATGATATGATAGCATACAGGTAAAGGATGCAGTTGTGCACAGAAGGGTGGTGGCTATTGTGACACATAATAGGGTGGTAACTATTATGACACACAGTAGGGTGATGGATACAATAGTACACAGATGAGTGATAGATACAATTGTACAAGCTAAGGTGGTCAATACAGGGACACATCTTATAGTGGTGGTAAGCTGATATGTAGTAGGATAATAAATGTCATGTGTCATAGTTGGGTGGTAGTGGTATATACTAGGATGATGGAGAACATGGGACATGGGCATCACCAGAACCTTCTGTACTCAATTTGAGGTGGCCACAAATATCAATGTCAAACAGAAAGTTGGGTTTATAAATCTAGAACTGAAAGAAAAGAATAAGGTTAAAGATATAAAATCAGATAGCTTGGAGTAGAAGGTATGTCCAAGCACATGGACCTTGGATAGATTAAGGAGACTGCGGTGAAAAAAAACCACAACAACAACTAAGACTGAGTTCTGTAGAAGTAAATAATGAGAAGGAAAAAAAAAGCCAACCAAGGGTACTATAAAGGGAGAATCAGTAAACTCAGAGAAGAAATGGAAAGAAACATGGTAAGGATGAGAAACAACTGTTTCAAAGGGAAGGAAAGAGCTGCCATTACCCCTAAGCTGTTGAGAGTTCAAACATGATGAGCACTGACCATTGGACTCGTCAACACAAAAGTCACAGGTAATCTTTGTAAACTCAAGTCCAGTCAGTTGAGCACATTGTAGCTTTGACACGAACAGCTTAATGAGAGATCAGCTGGTAGATACATGGAAGTTGGAGGTCTGGACAACTCTGATAAAAAAAAAATTATTTGACAAAAACAGTATTAGAGGAGTGAGACCATGTTTGGAGGGGCAAAGGTCAAGGAAGGCATTCTACATGACCAATCAAACCGAAGCAAACTTTAGGTTCCATGATTTCATGATTCCATGATTTCAGCTCAGGAATCCTAGGCCTGGCTCCCCAGAGCCCAAACAATTTGTGCTACGCTTACCAGGCTCTGGTTGCTCGAGCATTTTTTTTTTCTGATCTATTGTTTCACTTTTCTGGTCTCAGAACATTCCTAAAGTTTCCTATGAGTTAGGGTTTGAATGAAATGGCCCTAACAGGGCCACAGGGAGTGGCATTATTTGAAAGGATTAGGATGTGTGGCCTTGTTGGAGTAGGTGTGACCTTATTGGAGAAAATGTGTCACTGGGGATGAGTTTTGAGGTTTCAAAAGCTCAAGTCAGGCCCAGTGGCTCTTTCTCTTTCTGCTATCTGCTGATTCAGATGTAGAACTCTCAGCCTCTTCTCCAGATCCATGTCTGCCTACAATCCAACATGCTTCCTGCCATGACAATAATGGACTAAACATCTGAACTTGTATGCCTTACAGCCCCAATGAAATGTTTTCCTTTATAGACTTGCTGTGGTCCTCGTGTTTCTTCAGTGCAATAGAACACTAGCTCAGACACCATGCTGACAGTGACATAACCTTCTCTTCAACTCACCTGGACCCCTGGGATCTCCCAGAGACTGGGCCACCAACCCAAGAGCATACACAGGCTGGTCCAAGGCCCCCTGCACTTACATAGCAGAGGGCTGCTTATCTGGCCTCATTGGGAGAGGGTGCACCTAATCCTGTAGAAACTTAATATCCTAGGATAGTGGTTACACAGGGGAGAGGAACCCTCTCAGAGGCTAAGGGAGGGACTATGGGGGGGGGGGGGAGAATTCTATGAGGGGAACTTGGAAGGGGGGCAACATTTGGGAAGTAAATAAATAAAATAATTAATTAATAATAAATAAATTAAATCATATAACCAAGCCATTAATTCCATTAACAACTACTTTTGGCTTGGAAACGTGAGTTTCATATGTTGTCCTCCTCACTGAAAAGCCACAACCTTCCTTCTCACCTGGACTCACAATGAACATTAAGTTTCAATGCACCAAAGTAGTATTCCTTTAGATAGATGCTACATCGAGCCAAATATACTCATTTAAACATCAATAAGTCCGACCTCCAACTGAGCTCATTTGTGCAGAGGTAGGCAGGGTGGATTTGAGGAACATCAGGGAAACCTGCTAGCTTGCAGGATGCTATTAAAGAGGAGGAAGCAACAACCTCCACCAACCATCCCTAAATGTGATCACTTTCAATTTGCTCAATTCAGCAGGTAAATGATTCACAGATCTGAGGTGCAGAACAAATCGTAAAAGGAATTTCAATGCTGTGATTTTCCAGCAGGAGCTGAGAGTGCCCTCCCACACCACCCTGAAGAGTTAGTCTAGATGTGTCTGGGCTGGGAAGTGTACTGGTACACCAAACCAGGAAGATCTGCTTCTGTCACCAACTAACTGGACACTGTTCTTCAGCAAGCAACCAACACCAGGCTATTGATATTTCTTCATTCCTGTACTGAATCTAAGGCCTTTAGAACATCCACCATATATAATACCACAACAGAACAGAATGCAAAGTCAATTTCCCAATTAAGATGCTGGTTAAAACTTTCTACAGTCTAGTATTGGTTGATTCATAGCTAAAGATTTGGCCTTAAATTAGGTCATTAGTGTTCAGAAAGAAAAAAAAAACAGTACTTCCACAATAATATTTAGGTTTCATGACATTTCAAAACAGATGCTCAGTAAACTTTTTCATTAAAGCACTTTATCAGGAAGTTTCTTTCTAACCTAACAAATGAGTAACACCAGAACTAACGAATATGCTGTCTGTTTATCCTTGCTATAAACATTCATCATTTTAAAATAATATGGTGGGGAAGGAGACAGAAGTAACCTACTGTTTACCTGATTTCTTATGTGTATAAGCTAGGAGCTGAGTTAGGTCCTCACCTGTGCATCCCTGCTGTAATTTGTATACATCCCATAAAAGATAAATGTTATTACTACTATTAAGCAATCAGAATATGGGCTGTTAAGTGATTTGCCCAAGGTCATACACCTAGCAAAAACTGAATCAAGATTTGGCTGATCCTAAAGCCCATATGTTCCTCTCGCGCTACTGGGAAGCCTCTCTCACAAAATGACCCAAAATACATTATAAGTGAGAAAAGGGGGGGGGGGAGAATTAAAGCAATGATTTGTGAGGTCTACACTCCAGAGCGTTC
The DNA here is from genome assembly GCA_902729485.2 of Mus minutoides. Lineage (NCBI taxonomy): Eukaryota > Metazoa > Chordata > Mammalia > Rodentia > Muridae > Mus > Mus minutoides. Next base: position 15,973 of record CACVCL010023343.1, read on the forward strand.
ACCTTTACAAGAAATAAATCATGTTAGCACATTGATCTGTGCCAGAGACTTAACTTCTCATCTATTCATTACACAAAATAATCTAATTATTTCAAGTCACTAGAGATCACAGAATCACTGCTTTGGTGCACTGAACTGCTCACTAGTAACCTTAGAAAGCCAGCCAAAAGTTAGCTTAGGTTATTTGTGGAAAGACCATAAGTTCAGGAATCTAGGCGAATTCACCCCCTGCCAGCTGTAAAATGGGGAGTCTCTTCCTATTCCAATCCAGAAATTTTGCAGACTATAAACAGCCTATATTTGCATACTTTTATTTTATCAAGTTTTCTTCAAAGAGTTATTACATCAGTTTTACTTACCTCATCCAGAAAATGGGAAGAAGGGGAGATGAAGGGGGGAGAGACAAAAAAAGTAGTGCTAGAAGGCTGTGTGTGTATAACTCATTATTTATTTTTCTCTGTGTTGATATGTTTAACCATCTCTAATAGACTCCACGAGTGCTTTCCACATCCAGTTTCAATGGTCTATTTGCTGCCTAGTATAGCATATAATCTTTTCCAAAAGTGGTATTGATCTTGTTAAGTCTCCCCATCATCTAGACTTTAAGCATCCCTCAGCAGCTTCGTTCCTGGTGACAAGTCACACGATCTTTCATACAGCTGCCCATTAGAGAGCTGCCTGTTATAATGGACTAGAAGGCGGGGGGCAGAGGGGGGGAATAATGGTATAATGTGGCAAACATTTTACATAGATTTTTCTCTAATGAGGCTCACAATAGCCTTATGGGCAAAGGATCATTAGTCTCTCTTCATGACAAGCATAATACATTATCCCTATGCAAAGTAGAGAAACTGAGGCTAAAAGAGGTTAAGTACTTGATATATATTCATTTGTTCACCTCACAGATTCAATATTGCCTCCTCCTGTCTATCCATTCTTCCCTTGGTGCCTATCACCCTCGGGCGGTCCCTTGACTATCTGTCTGGGTGTTTGTTTGTTTGTTTGTTTGTTTGTTTGTTCTGTTTCTGCAGAGATCTTACTATGTAGTCCTTGCTAACCTGGAACTTGCTAGGTAGAGCAGGCTGGCCACCAGCTCACAGAGGTCCACCTGCCTCTGTCTCTTGAGTCCTAAGATAAAAGCTATCTACAGTGCCCGGAAATCATGAAAGCTGTGTGGTTAAATATGTATTTCCTCACTTTTCACCAAGGACAGCATCTGACGGTGCTGAGAACCCCATAATGAGAACTGTAAGATAAAGGACTATGTTGTCTTTTCCCAAAGCTGAAATTTAAAATCCTAAGAATATATCTAACTTTGTCCTAACCAAGTCCCGTCACAAGTGTTCTCTCTCTCTCTCTCTCTCTCTCTCTCTCTCTCTCTCTCTCTCTCTCTCTCTCTCTCTCCCTAACCTTGCCTGTTGCCCTGCCTTCTCTGCCATAATGGCCTCTCTCCCCTTATTCTTTAAGTTGCTGTTTGCCTGGGGATTTTATTGCAGCAACAGAAATGTAACTAACAGAGATGTCTTCCCTTATTCTTTTCTCACCGTGCCTCTTTGACCATTTCTCAGGGATGACCTTGTGTTAAAGTTACTCAAACATGATTGCTCTTCTCAACTGAGCTATGAGCTTCCAAATGCAGCCAACCACATCTTTCAATGCACCAATGTCATCCCTCTGCCTCCTCCAGCTCACAGCAGTGAGTGTGTTACCTCCTGGAAACTGGGTACCCACCACAGGTTCCATGAATAGAATTGACTGGCATTCCAGGCAGCCATGCTCGATGTTAAGCCATGGAAGGTAAAGAGCAAAGGAAAGTGTGGACCCCAAAGTACACTTTGTCCAAAGGCCTGACCAGAGGGAAACTAGAAGAGAACAACTACCACTTGAGACAGATCTCTAAATAAAACTAAGCTTTAGGGTGCTGTCAACGTGGAGTTGCCAAATCTATGAGCCATTCTCCACTGGGGGAAGCTTCTCCTAGGGAATGAGCTCATCTCTACATTGATCAGCAAAGAGGGTTAGGAAGCTGTCAACAGAATGCCCCATGGAGCCCCACCGAAAATGGATACAGAGGGGTGCTTTATTTTTTAATATAAAGATGGGAAGATCTACAGCATGTGTTGATTGACAGGAGGATGGAGGAGTATCTGGTAAAAGCAGAGATTCTGTGAGCCTGATGGCTATGTGAGAGGACTAATGAAGCATGTGAGCAGGTAGGACAAGACTGAAGAATAATGCGGGATGATTCGGGAAAGGGTTAAAGGCAAACTTGGCCCTGGACCTTTGCCCAAGAAGAGCTTTCTCTGCAAGGTAACTCAGCTGTCACTCCTGAGAACGCAGGATACTCCAAAGGCAACCTGTTTCCTTGCCCTGTGCTTCTGTCAGGGAGGATGCTCAAGGCCTTGGGAAGAGCAAAGACCTGCCTGCTATCTTTTACGGTCCTAGAAACATAGCATGTCTATGGCAGAGGGAGAGAGGGGAAGCCAATAGAGGAAAGGCACCACCCTTACCCCCTCCCGACATTCACTCGACCTGATTGTGTCAGCGCCACTTGTCCCCCCATCTGTCACAATGTCAGCTCCTGCTGGGGCCCCGGGATCCACAGAGGTTGCTCCATGTGTCGCCCCATTTATCTTTGCAGGCGGCAGCGCTGATGGGCTTGACAGTTCTATTTGTTATCCTGCAAAGCAGGGTCTCCACTCCTCAAAGCAAAGGGAAGAAAAGTCAGGCATGGAACAGAACCGAGACAGAAATAGGCACTGGGAGAAATTTAGAGGAGGTCACTAATGTTGG
>CACVCL010023344.1:0-18704 GCA_902729485.2 Mus minutoides
GAACTTTTAGCTTTTACCAAACCCTTTTTTCTAGAAGCAGGTTGAAATTTACTTCTAAAATTATTTTCTTGGTATTGTTTTTACCAGGATTTAAAAACAAAAAGGGTGAGTTTTGCATTTTGAAGCTGGCTGTTTTCAAAGTCTTACAGTCTTCAAAAGGTACACCTTTGGAGAAGAAACTGTGCTCTGGAACTGTCCTGGAAGGGTGCAGTTTGTGACTGTATGCTAAGCTAAGCCCAAACTAGCTCGGACCCATATGAGGAATGTGTGTCCTCTTGGCTCCGCTCTAAGTCAGAGCATCAGCTTTTGCATGACCTTGACACAGTCAGTGTCTATGTGCTGTGCAAACAAGCCTGGAGCAGAGGGGTTTGTAGGAAGGATGAAATCAGAGCAGAAAAATAAAAAATCCAAACATGTCTCTGCTCTCAAGTGCCTCAGATCACACTCTTCACTGTGGTCCTATTGGCTGTAAGTCAAAGGACTCTGTGACATGTAGAGGCAGCTTCTTTAAGCCCCCGTGTGTGCTAGTTATGATAGTCATGGTGGTGAGGGTAAGGAGGGAGTTTCAGTCTCACAGTGATTGGATGTAGGAGCCTTCACTTCCTTCCTTGCTTCAAAATTATCACCATATGGTTAGGTTTTTGTTGGAGGGCATAGCACCAAAAACATTCAGTTCTGACAATTTTTGAAACTAAGTCACCCACTTCCTAGATGAAGAGGAAAGAAAGAAGGAAAACTCATACAGAATTTTAAATGAGTAAGAGAATTTCTTGGACTTATTTCCAGAACCCTGTTCCTTCATCATGCTTACGTATGTTTCCGTTTGCTTGCGAGCAGCCAGTCAGTAGAATGGGGAAATGCCAACCCTAGGACCCAAGCCCTACCCTGGTATCAAAAAGGGTGTTGTGAGGCAAAGGGTTTGGGGCTGATTTGCAAGGGGTTCTATATGAAATGTCTTACACTTAGCATCCCACGGCCACCAATTGTTTCAGGGCCATGAAATCTTAATCTTTAAATAAAACAAACCCACAAAACCCAATGGTTTCCTATGGCAGACACTTCCATCGTGGCTGGAGTCTGCAGGTCACCATGTGTGGGGTTCAACTGAAGACCTCTAATTGTGTTAATTGTGTCAGATGCAGCCCCTGGTCCCCATCATCTCATGATAAACTGGAGAAGAACTATCTTTGTGCCCCCTACTCCCTCCTGAGAAGACATTCTTCTATTTTCTTTTGAGAATAAACTAGTGCGTTTAATTTAAAATTTCCTTGGCAGAATTTTGAATAAGGCTCCAATTTACTTGCTTCAGTATGAGAAACGTTCACATAATTACTCTTTGTAGTATAATCACCAGAGATTTTATGTCACCTATCAAAGGATCTAAGTGAGTCGGGAAAGGAACACTCATGAAATTTGTTACAGTTGAGACAAAAACCATACTTACCTTGAGAAACAGAGTTAGACCTCCCCTCCAGTCACTGAGAATTGCCTGGCAGACTGTGTGATTCACTTGGTGGAAGATAGGGCGTTGATCTGGACCATAGATTAGATGCAGTCTTGCTTAGGGCTGGACCTCCTGAGGTTTGGGGCAGTCATCAAATATGCCCCCAAGTTCAGGAGCCTGTTGTAGAAATTTTATATAGCACCCACCAGGGTTATTCATGCTGAGAGATGACATATGTGCTGGCCTGATAACATCACAGATCTATGTGCAAATTCAGTAGGGCATGCTGGGGGCTTACTTTGGACTTAAGGTAGAATTTGAGTGGTGTTAATGGATGAGCTGACGGGGCAGAGATTTCTATGCATCTGGCTTTTGCACTTCATTTATTTGATTAAAACTGGATCTTTCTAAAAGCTGAACTCAGGGATAGCTCTATGGATATAATATATTAATATACCATATTAAGATATAATGGGCATATAGCTGATAGACAGTCAATAAATGTGTTGGAAGATATGAAGGAAAAGAGTTGACAGAAGAGCCCCTGGTGTCAAGTAGCACATTCTCTAGTGATTAAGTGTGGGAAAGAATTAACACATTAGATAATGAGTGGGATTTTAAAATAATAAAGGCTGGGTGTGAGAGTAGCTGTTTCATAGAGTGGGTTTTTTTTTTTTTTTCTGACATGCACAATGCCCAGAGTGAACAACAATGAATCTGTAGGTCAAAGGGTTTAGAATGAGACCCTCTGCTGACCTGAGTAACTCGTAGCAGGGAGATACAGTGTCTTCTCTTTAGACTTAGTCAAGGAACTATTACCTGGGTTATGCAGTGTTTTTAAAATTCCACTCTGAAAACATATTCTTCATTTGTAATCTGTTAGAGGCACAGCAGAGACCAGGATGGGAGATGTCAAACACTGAAAACTAGTCCTTTGAGACTAAAGATGACCTGTGTCCTTGGCCCCTCATTCTGTGAGCGTCTTGGTTTTTTGTGAGTGGATGTGTGTTTCAGAGTATCTGCTTGTCCTGGAAGCTGACAGGATGGTAATTAGTGTACGGACACAGCCAAACCTCTTTAAAGATTAAATTGAGACATGGTCTTTTACATTTTTTACTTATTTTAATTTCATGTGATTGGTACTTTGCCCACATGTTTGTCTGTGTGGTCGTGTCGGATCTCCTGAAACTGGGGTTACAGATAGTTGGGCGCTACCATGTAGGTGCTTGGAATTGAACCCAGGTCTTCTGGAAGAGCAGTCAGTGCTCATAACCACTGAGCCATCTCCCTGGCCTGGCAGAAAGTCTTAGTGGCCTTCATGTCATCAGAACATGGTATTTGTCCTTGGCAGAGTGTAAGTGAGAACATGCTAGCTTGGAAATCAGAGGTCTCCTATTCTGCTTCCTGGTGTGCCCTCAACTACTGTTGTGACCTTAGGGTTGGTGTCAGTGACCCCAAGATGGAGTTTGCTCATCCACAGAATCCGCTGAATGTAATAAGGGATCTTTACGTTTCCTCCTCAGCTCTGCATCTCCATAGGCACCACCCTTACCATCACTGCCAAAACGGGATTCCAATCCACACAGCATCGGCATCGTTTGTGTATTCTATCTTCTATATGAAGATTTTAAATAGTACCGATGTTCTCACCCCCTCACTAGTTTGAAGACTCTTAACCTCATTTGACGGCTGGGATCTTCGCATTCATTTTCACCCACTTGTCAGCTGAGGGGCAATAGTCTTTGTCTAATCCCTGGCCACTAGAATAAAAGCAAATCTGAAAGGTATATTGAGTATGAGGATGTATGGAATATAATGTTGTTCTGGGATGCTTTAAGGAAATCCTGGATAATTCAGACAGAACCTGTTAGAGCATATGCACCTGTTTTGGAGTGGGTTCTGAATTGAAGATGCTCTTCCAAGTGATTAAGTGACAGGCAGTTCACAGCCTGAGTGAGCCTCTTTAAGCGAGGCTAATTTTGAGCTGTGTGGGAGTCACAAAGCATCAGGTCCATTGGTGGCAAAAGAATGGTGGAGATGCCACAACGTTGCAGTATTTAGACAGGATCCTTCTTTCTTTCTGACATGTCTTAATATCTAATAACATGCAGGGGAAACTTCTAGGTCCCATTTTTTCCTCATTCAATATTGATGCTTTGACTATATCAGAAACCCTAATTGTTTGGGTACTCTCTGCTCCAGGGAAAGTCAGCAAGATACCTGTTTCTAGAATTACAAGCATGTTGCTTTTCAGTGTGGCTACCAAAAAAGAGAGACGTGGTCAATAAACTGTTGGATTTGGTATACTTCCTACACATTTCTCTGTAAAATGTCTTTGGATTTATGGAACCATAAGAAGAGTGCTGGCCAGCAGTCAGGAGAGATGTGCCCACCCCTCATCTGCCTGTGAGGTTAATTAATTAGGTCTCCATCACTGTAATGAAACACTGGAGGCTTGGCTTGTAAGTAGAGAAAAGGGGCTGTTTGGCTCACAGTTTTGGAATGTCAGAGTCTCAGATTAGGCGGCCCCATTGGCTTTGCCTTTGCTAATGACAGCGTGGCCCTGGGAGACTGTGTGTGGAAGAGCTTGCATTGTCATAGAAGGGGGGGGGCGACTATGAGTATGAACCCCACAACATGTACCCAGTAACCTGTGAACTGTCTCCTAGAATAACCTGGAACTATTCATTCTCCCAATGGCACCCATGTAGGGACAGAGACTTTAATAATAAAGGAGCCCCAGGGAACACTCAGATCTCACACAAGCCACAGCTCTGTGCAACCTGGAACCAACATGGGTATGATCATATCATTTTGGGGTTATCTCCAATATGTCATGTGGAAGTCCTTCAGAGCATCCCAGGCACATATCAGTGATGGAATGTTTCTGCTGGGGAGGAGCTCATATCCCAGGAGGGTATCCCATGATAGAGCAGTTCTGTGCAGTATTTATTTCTTGGATGGCAGAGGACACTTCCTGCAAAGCCAGAGTTAGAACCTGGGTGTGCGTCTGTTTACTGCATGATAATCTACGTGCTGGCTTCTTTTTTGTATCTTCTTCCCAAGAACCATTTGACAGTCCCGTACCAAGGTATGGGGAATGGTTTACAAAAGGTTATGTAACTATCCAGAAATGGGAACCTCAACTTCCTGACAATCTGGCAAAAATGTTTTAAATCTCTCTCTCTCTCTCTGTCATGTATCTGCATACATGTACACATGTGAACATGTATGTCTGCATACATGTGCACATGTGAACATGTATGTCTGCATACATGTGCACATGTGAACATGTATGTCTGCATACATGTGCACATATGAACATGTATGTCTGCATGCTCTTGCCATAGCACCTGAGCAGAGATCTAAGGGCAACTTGTGGAAACCAGCAACTCTCTCTCCTTCTGCCACGTGAGTCCTGGGCATTAGACACAGGTCGTCAGACTTGGTAGCAGCCACCTTCACCCGTGCACACCTCACAGGTCCTTCTTGACAGTTTTTATCTGCAAGTGCTGCCTTTTGCCATGAAAACATGGCAGAACAAGACATGCCCATAGTTAAAACTTTCAGTTTAGAGGTACTTGTGGGTGTGGGTCCTTCATCCCTGTCTTCTCTTTGGACATCAGCCCCTTGCCCTTAGGCTGTCTGCTAAGGATTCTGTCTCTTTGTTCCTATCCATCTCTGTGTGTGTCCTTTAATGTGTAGCTAGTGAAAAGGTGGAACCTTTCATTGGCCACTGTCCACATGGTTCCATTGCAGCCCAGACCCTAGAGTCTTGAGTACATCCCTACTCTGACAGGTTCCAAGGATGCCCTCATTTCCAGCAGATGGGGTAGGAAAACCCACCCATACCATTTTGGAAGTACAAAAAATCTTAGACATCCACTTCAGTGTTGTCCAAAGCAAGGGCAGTGGTTCGTGGAGGAGTGCTATGTATCTTAATGACTTGATATTTGTTGTAATGATTTTTAATGATTTATTTGATGATACCATTCTGTTTGACAAATGTTTCTATGGTGTTGAGGCTTTTAAAGAGGGATCTGTTTTAATGCACTGTTTTAGAAGAGCATAGATTGTGTGTAAACAGCTCAAACCCAGGAAGCACTAAGTCCTTAGGAAGCCTGCACCAGCAGTGTCTTCCCTTGCTCGCACCTGCCATTCCTCCCCGCAGTGGCAGAGCGGGCGGAGCAGCCCACCCACTCCTGCAGACTCTGAAGCCCATGCTTCTGGCTGTCTGTCTTTATTTAAGCAGTGCTGCCATCATTTCCTATCTCTCATTGCTTCCTGCTTCTGGTCTGGTCTCCTGGTGACTCACCCTCTCTGGCTGACCTTGGCCACTTCTCACTGCTCACTTCTGCTTTCGTGGTGTTTCCCCCACGCCCGTGACTTTCACATCTCTGTGTGCATCTGCCTCTGTCCTGTGTCTTCTCCAACTTTTTTTTTAAAGCCACTGACTTTTGTCAGGCAGTTCTCTGGAAGTGCTCCATTCTAGAACCTTTGCTCTGCTCTGGGCAAATAACCCTGTGCTCTTGTAGTCATTGGCCACTCTTGAGCATTTCAGCTGCCTGGGTGACATCCTGGGTGTCAGGACTGCTGTGAATAATATTTTTTTTTTTATGATGATGATGATGATGATGATGATAATAATAATATTTTTATTTTTATTATTATTATTATTATGATGATGTTGTTGTTGTTGTTAAAAAGGAAACCCAGGGAATGGGCTGTTGTAGCTGTTGTTTTTTGTTTGTTTGTTTTGTTGTTGTTTTGGGTTTGTTTTTTTAAAACATTTATTGTGTGCATGTGTTGGGGTGGGGGAGGTGCATATCAAAGTATTTGTGTGACCATCAGAGGAAACTTACAGAGTTGATTCTCACCTTCCATCACTTGGGTCCTGGGGATCGAACACAGGTCATCAGAGTTGGCAGCAGGCACCTTTACCGGTTACCCTCTCAGCCATCTTGCTGGCCCCATGTAATTTGAATCCTGATTGTGTTCCTACAGTTAGGTTAAAGGCTTGGTGCAAATGGGATAAGGTGAGATGTAGGAAAAAGAAGTTAGGTCCTGAAAGAGACTCCTTGAAGGATATACTGGGGTCCCAGTTACTCAGCCCCTCCTCCTTCTTGGCCACCTTGACTACCAAGACACAGGCTACCTCACCACAGATCCCAAAGCAGTGGGAACAAAGGATAACAGGCAGAGTGCTCAGAAATGGGGAGCCAAGGTAAACCTTCCTTCTTGAAACTAAACAGCTTGCATGTTGGTTCTGGTGCCAGAAAGCTGACCTGTGTGTGTGCTGTCCATGCAGAGTTTATGTGCACATGAGTTTAGCTCTCATGCATGTGCACCTCAAATGGGCCTGCTACCCTGGAAGGTTAGAAGAGAGGGCTTCAGAGCCCTAGAAACCTGAGTTGTAGATGGTCTTAAGCTGTCATGTAGGTGCTGGGAACTGAATTTGCGTCCTCTGCAAGAGTATTCAGTGCATTTAACCACTGATGTATTTCTAAGGACATTGAAAGCAACATGCATGGGTATGTATATGCTGGGGGGAAATCTTGCAAAGGTACTCACTCACCTTTTCATCTGAGGACAGAAAGTGACAGTGAAGCCAAGACCTTAAACAGCATACAGATTGCTGAAGGCACACTGCAACAGACACAAAGTCCCTCCATAAAGCCTGGGAGACATATGGTCTCAGACTGTTTAAAGAACTGGCTGTCTGAGCATCACCTGAACACAAAAACCCCACAGACCCTTCAGAGGAGGTTGTAGATGACCAAGAACATAGACTTCACATAATCCGTAGAGGAAAGTCACTTAAGGAAAAACACAGCCCCAACAGAGCTCCAGCAAGGGTGGGGGCAAATGAGAGGTCCTACCTCAGTGGTCTCTACACACATGCACACACATACACACACATACACATGCACATGACTGTGCATGCACATGCATAAGTTCCCACATTACACACAAACATAAGCACAAAGAGAAAGTAAAGGAGGAATTATGGTATTTTCAGATAAACAAAAACTGACAGATTTTATTGCTGGGGATCTCGTTATATAAAATACTGACTGGGAGCTAGAAGTGTGGATCAGTGTGAGCACACACAGTTGGCACACAAAGAGTTGCTGTGTTACATGTCTAGCACAGGAAGGGAGAGAGTTGGGTAAATATTGAGAGCTCTTGCAGCCTCAATGAAAGGACACTAGGCAATAACTCAAACCCACACAATTCCAGGTACCCAAATAGAATTATGTAGGAAAATAAAAGTAAAATATACATGTATACATTTTTTCTTTTATATAAACATTTTCTTCTGATTTAATTAGTACTTATAAAATGTCATTGATGACATCATATATAAAGATGTAATTTGTATAATGACAACAGCATAGAGAAGAGGGTGTGTGGTACTGGTGTGAAGTTTTTGAATGCTGATGTTAAATTGTAATTACTCACACTTTGTTGTTTTAGGATCTTAGTTGTAAAGCCAACAATATTCAGTACAAGAAAACTAACAGAACAATATATCTACAACATTAAACAATAAAATACTTCAAATGCCATTTAGTACCTGTTAAACATAAAATGGAACCCTGATGTGAGCAAATTAAAAAAAAAACTCTCATTCTTTCTAAGAATGATAGGACAAAGGACAAAGATGAATACTGCCTTAATCATTACATTAACTGCAAATGGACTAACCACTGCTCTAATTAAAGAAAACAGACAGGTAAAGAGAACAAGCTCCAGATATGGTGTGCTGCCTGTCAGGGACATCTTTTAGATGCCAAGAAAAGTATGTTTAAAGTAAGGAGTTGGAGCCTGCAACTGTAGCTCAGCAGTGCTAGGATGTATTCCTGAGGCCATGGGCTCAATTCCCAGTGTCACAGAAAAAAAGGTTAAAAGATGGAAAAACATGCACCCACACATAGAGAAGACCTGGAGTGGGTGTGCTCATTCCAGACAAAACAGACTTTCCTACAGGAAAGAGCACTGTGCACTGAGGGAAAGGGAAATCATCCTGGAAGACCTAGCAACTGTAGCACACATTCACAGAAACACAGAGCTGCAAATTAGTCGGGAAACATTTTTTTTTGTATGTGACAAAAGTTTGTCCCCCACCCCAGCTTTCTTCTGTCCTCTGGAGCTTACACAACGTAAATCTAACCACTCTCTGACAAGGCAGGGTTTGGGTGCTTGAAGCCCGACTCATATCCCTTCTCACTCTCCATCCCGAGCCACACCAGCCCCATGCACATTTTCCTAAGATATGATTCCATTTTTCTGTGAAGAGAGCCACTGTGGCATTAATGAGAAGAGGCGACACCCCTTGCAGAATCTCTGATTTGGACAGAAGCTAAAATGATCTTTTGCAAACCTGTCTTTGTTTATATTAGTGTGTTACATTTATATTATGTTTATATATATTGTGACTCCTTTGGGGTCAAATGACATTTTCACAGGGGTCACCTAAGAGTATCTGCATATCAGATATTTACATTACATTATGATTTATAACAGTATATATCGGTCGAGCAGGCTAGATCCTAAATGGTTACTCACGGGGTTACCCCATAGGGCTACTAAATGTTTTCTTTTGCGTTTTACTGGGGATGGGATGTGGGAGAAGAGGCAAGGGAAGGAGTGATCCTTAATTTGAGTCATGCTGACATTCTTTAAGGTTTATTTTTTATGATATCCATATGTGCATGCAAGTAGTGTGGGTCTCATGGATTCATGTGCCCAAGGAGCTAGGAAAGGATGTCACATCATCTGGAGCTGGAGTTATGGGCAGTCACGAGCCACCTTACATGGCTGCTGGAAACTGATCCAGCGCCAGGGACTAAGCCCTGGTCCTCTGTCTGGAAGAGCAGCAGGTGCTCTTAACAGCCGAGCCATCTCTCCAGACCTAACATGGCATACGTTATCTCAGATTTGCTGTGAAAGGCAAAACTAAGGGTAGTTAGAAGAATTTCATTGAGCAATGAAAGCTTGGATCTTCTTTTGAAACCAGTCATCAATCTCTTGGATAAGTCACTTTAAAATAAGAGGCCTTAGGGGGAATGTAGCTCAGTGGTCGAGAGCTTGCCTAGCATATGAAAGGACCAAGATACACCCTCAAGTACCAAATATTAACAATAGCAATAACAGTAAGAAGTAGTACCATACTATCACAGCATCTTTTGAGTGTATATACTCATTGGGTTACATGTTACCTATGAACATATGTAAATGAGGTTTGAGAATGAAAGTTGCTGTAGACTTATGGGTTAGGGATTTGATTGCCTGCTAATGATCTTTTGAACAATGATCCAGGAGGCTCTAACCTCAACAATCGATTGATCTCATCATAATTTCGTAAAATGATGGCATTATTGGTAGGTGGTGAGGTACGGGAAGCAAGACTTAGTTGAGGAAGTGGGTCATCATACCCTGACCCTGTCCTGTAATCCAGTGATTCCAAAGGGGTTGTGACCCCTTTGGGGTTGAATGGCCTTTTCACAGGGGTCACATAAGAGAAGAACATCTGCGTATCAGAAATTTACATTATGATTTATAACAGTAGCAAAATTGCAGGTATGAAGTAGTAACAAAAATAATTTTGTGGTTGATGATCACCGCAGTTGTCACAGCATTAGGAAGATTCACAAACACTGTGTGTAATCTCTTTTATCTCTAACTCCTGGTCACTGTGACGTGAAGCTGCTCTCCTCTGCCGGGCCCAGCATGCTGAACTGACACCTTTGAAATTAGGAGCCCAAATCTGTCCCTCTGTCCCTAAGTTATTAGCTTAGAGTTTGGTCACAAGCTAAAAACTAATGGGCAGAACACCCGGAGCCTCGTCTACAGAACACCACTTCCTTTCCATACAGAGTCTCCATAGTGTCTGAGATGTGTATATACATCCTCTGAAAACTAGAGAGCCCCCAAGACCCTCACTGCTGCCTAGTGCAAGACCAGTGGGGCTCAGGTCTGCAAATCCTCTCCCAAACCCCACTTAAACTTTGGCCAAACCAACTTCACCTCGACATTTTTGTCCAAATTTCCTGCAGGCAGGGTTTCAGCATTTGAAGGTGATGATGGATTCCATGTGTTTGAGACCGGGCCATCGCTTGTTGAGTGAATGAGAACGAGGAGCTGTGGGTACATCTCAGTCGGTGCTGTGGGTGGCACAGCTCTGCAGTGTTCCCAAGCATGGGCATCATGGGCCCAACATACAGACAAAGGAGAAGGCGAAGGGAATCTTGGGGCTACTGGATGGATACTCACTTGATGGTAAAAACTTATTTGGTAGGCAAACAGTAGTACTGTCTGACATTGTACCATCTCAACCCCCTTAGAGCTTTATAAACAGGTCTTGGAACTGTCTTATTTTTAATTTTTTTAGTTTACTTTTTAGTTATGTGTAGGTGGATGGGTATGTACATGTAAATAAATGTGTGTGCCCCTGAAGGCCAGAAGAGGACATTGAATCCTCTGGAGTGTTTGTTGGAGAGGGAGATGGTGAAGAGCCATCTTTTTTTTATCTTCTTAGGAACTCATTTCCGGAACTGCTTATGGGAAAGGAGCTGGAGGATCCTTCTCTAGAACTCACCTTAGAACATCCGTGGCTCTGCCTTCCTTGGGCTGCCTACTTCTCTGGGATTTGGCTCAACTCTGATTGCTTCCCAGGATGCAGTTCTCGGCCCATCTTGCCCTTTGGTTCTTCCACAAGCCTTTGATTCACTCCATTGATGTCTTAACTCACCTCTGGACTCAGTCCGGGGAGACGTTCACCTGGTTTCTCTATGTTTGTCAGACTTTGTGTTTTTGTGAGAAGAAATGGATGGAATAACTTAAAGAGAGGTTTATTTGGCTCATGGTTTCAAGGGCTTGAGGTTGGTCAGGAGAAAGGATGATGAGAACCTTTGGAGGAGGGGCTATTGACCACATGGCACATGGGAGGCAGAGGGGTCATACTTCCCAGTGACTTCCTCCACTTCTAAGGTTTCTAGAATCTTCCAAAATAGCACCCCCAGCCAAGATCAAGCCTTTGGGAGCAAGGCCTTGCCTCCTGAACAGCCATACATAGAAAATGTAGATATAGGTCTACTCCTAACATTGCTATCTCTGCTACACCATGATTCCCTCCTCTAAACCTCACTGAGCTCACGCGTCCCTTGCTCAGGGGCCAGCTCAAGTACAATCTGCTCATCACTCCAACCTCACCGAGTCTGCGCAACAGGTCAGGCCCCTCCCTGGGAACCTATGCGGTGGCTGAATCAGGACAGGGGGTATGAATACAGTCTTAGTAAAGTTGAGTAGCCTCCCTGGGCCATAGTTTCCTCAGTTATAAACTAAAGACACCAGCAGCACCTCTCCCAAGCTCATAGGCTTTCTGTGATGAGTGTGATAATCCCCATAAAGAGACTTAGCACAGCACCCAGGCAAGCAGGGCTCCATGGACAGAGGGATGAGTTTGCACTGGCCAATGGCGGTCAACACAATCCATCTGTCTTGCCACAGAGCTTGAACTAGAATTGAGTATGTAAAGCTGGCTCTTTCAGAGTGACCTGTAGGACTTCAATGGTGAAATTCGCACATGAGGTCTGGAGTTCCTGAACCACTTTCTTTTCTAACTAGGGGAAAGCCAGTATAAAAACAAAGTGGATATAGCCGATTAGTGAGACAGAGCTGATAAAGTCAAAGGTGCTGGAACCCAAGGCTCACTTAAATATCTCCTACAGTCAGTCTCCACACTGTAGAATTTCCATTGCTTGAACCAATGAAATATGAGGGTGGCCTCAGCTACTCTGTTAGAACGAAAAGATAATTTGCAACTGAAGATACCCTGATAGATACCCTTTATGTATCATTATCACTGTTATTATTTCTGTTACTACTTTCCCATGTAGATCCAACCCTTTGGGTTTTGCTTACGGTCTTAGATGTCATGTCAAGAGTCCCTTTCCCCTGGAGTCTGGGGTTGGAGCATCTTGTAGAAAGAGGAAGAGGGGGTACCGAGTTCTGGTGACTCAGGACTGCTGTTTCATCTGCTCACTGTTCTGTAGTCACAGTAACATCCATGGTAGGTCAGCCTGACTACACACCATGCCTTACACATACACATCATCTCTCCTCCTTCTAGCTACCCATGAGCACCACTTGCAGATGTGTGTGTGTGTGTGTGTGTGTGTGTGTGTGTGTGTGTATGTGTGTGTGTGCATACACTCATCCACACCCACACCCACCACACCTCATACCACCTACATACCCCATATACCACACACACTACACCACACCATATTTCTTTATGGAGCAGAAATTTGAACCCAGAACCTCCCGCAAGCATTTGTTGTCCTATTAAGAAACACCCCACCCCCTGTGAGTGCTATTACTATGCTTCATGTCCAGGATTAGATGTCTGTAGCTATATTTTCAGACTCAATGCTCCCCACATGTTTTGAATACTAGATGCCTAGTTTGCATCAATGTTTGGAGGACCACGGAATGATTGAGGTAAGGCCTGGCTGGCAGGAGTGGGTCAGTAGGGCCTTCAAAGATTTTTTTCAGCTCTGGCTCCAACTGTGCACACTGCTTCCCAGTGTGGTCTATGTGAACAACCTCTGCCAGAGTTTGCCGCTACCATGGATGGAACCTCTATGCCCTGTGTTTCCTACCATGACAGCCTGAACTATGAATGCTGGGATTCAAGATGTGTGCTATCATTCCAGGCTTCCTTAGGCTCCTGTTGGGTGTTTTGGTCTCAGTGAGGAAAAATGTAACTAAGACAGGTGTCTAGAGAGGTTATTTAATATATGCAAATTATGCACCTTTCATGTGTTGTAAGATCAAGTCATCTTAGCACACAAAGTACATTTGTAGGAAAGTCAAGAGTTCAAGATTGTTGGTGGCTCTGTAGTGAGGCTAGCCTACATTATAAGAGTTAAAAAAAAAGCTATCTCCATGCAGACAAGTAATTTTGCTTTAAAGAGAATTAAACTAAAATTCTTACACAATGTCTCATGAGTGTGGCTTACACATGAAAGATGGTGTTGGGCTCTAATCAGCTGACCCAGACTTAAAAATAGGCTTTGGCTTGACATCAAGAAGTCGGTAAATAAATGTACATTAACTTCAAATAAAAAGCTGCAGGTCCGTGTGATTCAGTGCTGATGGTATCTTACTCCTCCAGCATTCTCAGATAACCCATTTCTTTCTCAATCACACCAGAGGGACCTTTATGGTTTTTGGGTTTTGAGTGTAAGAGTTTAAAAACCTAAATGAGATCTTGCCAAACCATATTCTGCAAATTGATGTTTCGTCGTGGGCAACAGTCTCTTGATATCTTTCCATGCTTCATGCATTCTGTGTGGGATGTTTCTCAATATTGAGAAAGTGTCATAGCAACTTCTTGGAGCCCGTGGACATTTGGGGGTCCTCCCACGCTGTTTCTTTCTTTTTTTTTATTTTATAAATAAAGTTCCATCAAGCCACAGGGCCCTCACTTTCTTGTGCATCTGAACATATGTGGGCAGAGAAAGAGCTCAGGGTCCTAATTCAGCTTGTTAAATGGTCCAAGGAAGGAAATGAGCACCTGGAGATTATGAAAGAGTAACTCTTTTCCTCAAGTGCCCGGCTAAAGCACCCGAGAGTTAGTTTGGACTCACACGAGTGGACCATCCATCATGGCTGGAGGAGCATGGCAGCAACAGGGAGCAGTTACTTGCTCACTCCTTGGCAGATTAATAACCAGAGACAAGAACTCCAGTCCTAAGCCCACTTTCTGTTTTATCCTTTTCCTTCGGTCTAGGGCCATGGCCTGCGAGATGCTGTGACACACATTCCGGGCAGGTCTCCCCTCACAGTTCAACCTTTTTGGGCACACCTTGCAGACACACTCAGAAGCATATCTCCTAGGTGATTAGTTTTTATGCCCAAGTCTTTTTAACAACAACAAAAAAAACTTTTTAAGTTTATTTTTATTTCGTGTACATTGGTGTCTTGCCTGCATGTATTTATGCCTGTGTGAAGGTGTTAGATCCTCTGGAACTGGAGTGACAGACAGTTGTGAGCTGTCATGTGGGGCTGGGATTTGAACCCGAGATCTCTGGAGGAGCGGCCAGTGCTCTTAACCTCTGAGCCATCTCTCTGGCATTCTCTCACTTGAGGTTACCTCCTCTCAGACAACTTTAGCTCGTGTCAAGATGACATAAAACGGACTGGCCTACTAGATCTTGTGGGGAGACAGGAAGAGGGAGGCTGGAGGGTTTAGGTGAGTGGGTGGCCAAGGAACCTTTCTGAGGGGGTGTCACCTAAGCTTGGGCTTTCAGAGACAAGTTGTCTGTCTGTCTACCTAGCAGTGTGCACTAGACTCATTAGGACAATTTGGCTTGATGAAGGGAGAAATGGAAGATGCTTTGGGAAAAGTTGACCAAGACCAGAGACAACAGCAGAAAAGTGTTGTTTTACAGTGTGCTCAGACAACCAAGGCTTTATGTATGACCTCATCAGCATCAGCCCCTTTGAGGTCCATAGACACAGAGGGATATGGGAAAGCTGGATTTTAAATGCACACTGGAGAGACTTAGGTTTGTCTGTAAAAGAAGCTTCCCTGGGACGCGTGTTGAAGGGATGGTAGAGAAGTTAAGGATGTGTCTGTCCAGCAGCTCCCTGATTTGAATGCAATGAGTCCATTTTCTTCATAGGTTTCTCAGCAGCCCGAGGTTTTGCTGGAGTGCTTACCATGGCAGCATCAAGGCCTCTTTTAGGGGGCAGATGTTTCTGTTTTGGATTCTGGCTGTGAGAAAAACAAGGTATTGCAGGAATAGGAAGGAACCATATATTTTCATTGATTACTTTATCCATGTCCATAAACTTCCCGTTGACCTATGAATTTCTGTGCTCAATTTATCTCATTAATTCTACAAAAACATCTAACTGGATGGCTCGATCTACAAAGACAATATGCATCCACCAAGCATTCAGCCCTGTTCCATGAATCCACCAAGCATTCAGCCCTGTTCCATGCAAATAACCTTTCTCTGGAGCCAGCCTTCTGCAGAGCCATGTGGATGTCAGACACGCAGCGGCTCAGTCACGCTGACATTGCTGGGATGCCTGGATTGTACTGGAATCCCAGTGTACCAATCACAGGCCATGGAGAAGCCGATGGCTGAGAACAACAGTGCCAAAGTGCACACTGTCCATGAGAGGGAGGGCAGTGGTGGTCAGGGGGGACTTGACCTGCAAGCTGGAAATGACAGAGTCCTCCCAAGCAGAATGACACCTGTCAAAGATGCTGGCAGATGCACAGAAGCATGCCAGGACACAGACCAGAACCTCACCCTCCTCCTGATCCCCAACCAAAAGAATTACCCTCAAAGCACTCGTGAGCTATATACTCAGCTATATTCAGGGCTCAGGTTGGGGATAATGATCAGAATGTGTTGTCCATCTCCACAGTGCTACACCAAGAAGCTCACAATAATCCACTTACTCTCCTGGCTCTATGGGGAGGCCTGTCCCATTAAAGAATCATCCTTATTTTATGAAGAGAGAAACTGAAGCTAGCTGGGTGTGGTGGCACATACCTGTGATGTCAGTCCTGGGGAGGCCGAGCAGAAGAGTCTCCGAGGCTGAGACTTCAGCAGCCGCTCCACAGGGTTGGCTTCTGCCCCTCTTACTTTTTCTTTTTTAAAGGAAAAGAAGAAACCGGAGCTAGGAAGGGATAAGACACGCACTCAGGGGCGGCTGGGGGTGTGACCCAGTCGGCAGTGTGGTGTGCAAGCCCCAGGGTTGGATCCTTAGCACTGAATAAGCCAGGCGTGGCCCATGGAAGCATTCACCTTAATCCCAATAGTTGGGGGTGGTAGAGACAGGAGAATCAAGAGTTCAAGGCTATTCTCAGCTACATAGCAAGTTCCCTGTCTCAAATAACACACACACACACACACACACACACACACACACACATATGTATATTACATATACATACATGTATATATTTAACATGATATATATAATGTTATATTTATATTATATGTAACACACACATGTATATTACATATACATACATGTATATATTTAACATGATATATATAATGTTATATTTATATTATATGTAATACACACACACACACACACACACACACACACACACNAAAAAAAAAAAAAAAAAAAAAGGAAAGCGTCTCACTATGTATCTGCGAGTGGCCTAGAACTTGACATGTAGACTAGGTTGGCCTGAAATTCACAAAGATCTACATGCCTGGGACTAAAGGATGCAACTCCATGGCTGACCCTCTGTTCATTTATAAAAAATTATTTTACTGGGTTGGCAAAATGGTTCAGTGTATAAAGATACAATTAACCATAACACCTTGTGTTTGCTCTCTAAGACACACATAATGGAAATTGTCTGCTTACCTCTACATGTGTGTCGTGGCATATGCACAATCCCCCCCCCAATGTAAAAATGTGTGTGTGTGTGTGTGTGTGTGTGTGTGTGTGTGTGTGTAGCTGCACAGGTAGAGACCAGAAAAAAGCATAGTATCTCTTGGAGCTGGAATTACAGACATTTTCATGGTTTTCATCTTGCTGTGTGGGTGCAATTCTAATGCTTGTTCAGCAAGAACTCTAACCACTGAGCAATTTCTTTAGCTTGTTTTTTTGTTTTGTTTTTGTTTTATTTTATGCTTTGATTTTTTTTTCTTGTTGCTGTTGTTGCTGATGTGGATAAGTCTTACTTTGTAGTCCAGGCTGGCCTCGAGCTCATAGCTGTCCTCCTGCTTCAGCCTCCCAGGAGGATTACAGGAAGAAGTCACCACACCCATGCCCCTTCACTTGGCCTGTCTTTGGAATCCTGGTCCCTCCCCAGCCAATCCAAACTGCAACTTGTCTTGAACTACTCCACATGTCCACGCCTACGTACGTGGGGCCGCAGACACGATGAGAAAGCCAGTAATGATTCTTCAGCGTGGTTGGCTTGTCCTGATGGAGCCTCTCCTCTGGTTCCCTGTTTTCCCTCGCCCCAAGAGCCCCCTCTTCCTTCCCTCCTTCCCTCCATCTCTGTTTCTGCACACAGCTTATCAAGTAGGATGAGTCAAAGGTTTTCAAAGTCCAGGTGTTATAACAAGAATGCCTGTGGAGTACAGCAAGCTGCAAATCAAGGCTGTTGGGCTGTGTCTGTGGGTTGTATCCAGAAATGCCTTTGCTGATGTTGATTTTGAGGCAGGGTTTTACACTGTAGCCCAGGCTGGCAGCTACCTTGAGGCAATCTTGCCTTACTGCTGGTTTCTGGGATTTCAGGTTAAGGATGCCATGCCCGGCTTATAAGTGACTTTGTACTTCCAAAGATTCTCTGCCTGGAATGTGTCTCATAGCAGGGACAAGTTTTATTTGTCTCCAAGAGAGGACACTAAAGTGGTGTTACAAGACCCAATCATTGCCAAGTTGAGACGGTCCAAGTTTCCTGACTTGGCTCCTTTATAGCAACAAGATTTCATTACGGACGGACCCAGCCTTTTAAAATTATAGCTTCTAATTTTCCGGGCTGGTTAAGTTCCAATGCTTTTCTAAATGCTTCATAAATCACAGCTCATGTGGTCTTCACATCACTGCTCCGAAGAACCTGCCTCAATTCCCCTTAAACTGATGGGAAGTCCATGGTACAGAGAGGCTGAGACATTTTCTGAAGGGTCACACAGCACCCGTATTTACACCCAAGTGCCTCTTACTTGGAAGGTCTTGATTTCTGTGATAGAGAAGAACTGTTCACATGGCGCTATGATGTTTGAGGTTGGAAACACGAGTCAAACTACTTCATCCCAGAGATGGTCTTTAAGTGTGAAATAAGATGACATTCAAAACCTTTTGTCCTTTAGACAAGTCCGAATTACAGATGTTTTCCTCTATCTGCTGTGCACTACCTCAGGTCTAACCCAGAGCTGAAAGGAGAGCCTAGACTCTGGATCTGTCCGTCCACATCTCGTGGCCACTGGCTGGTGGTACACGGTCCCCATCTTGGTCTGGCCCTGCTGGCTCTGTCTTGTGCTTTTACATCTATCAAAGCCCTCTTTAGAAAAGGCTTCCTGGGATGGATCCCCGGGTGGGTGGTCTCTGGATGGTCCATCCCACAATCAGCCACCAAACATAGACACTATTGCACATACCAGCAAGATTTTGCTGACGGGACCCTGATATAGCTGTCTCGTGTCAGGCTATGCCAGTGCCTGGCAAATACACAAGTGGATGCTCACAGTCCACTGTGAGC
>CACVCL010023345.1:0-18676 GCA_902729485.2 Mus minutoides
CAAATGCCCATGGACTCCAGAGGAGGGTGTTAGGTCTTCTGGAAGGGGATTAAAAGATGGTTTGGAGCTGACACATGGTCTCTGGAAACAGAATGCATGTCCTCTGCAAGAACTGCAAGTGCTTTTAGCTGGCACACCATCCCTCAAACCCTTCAAGTACACTCACTTTATTTTAGGCCATCAATTTGCCTAAATTTAGACATTCCATTATATTCCTTCACAATGAGAATTCTGAGAAGCTTTTACATTTTACCCATGATGCTTTGTTTTGCACTTCATCATTTCTCATTCCATTTGGTAGATTATTAACTATATGTGCCAAATTATGAAAAGCATTTTTAAACCTGTAAAACATGTAACTGTAGACACACTATACTCAGGTATTTAGCTGATATACTGTGCTCATTTATTTAGCTGCTTTATAAATTAGAGAAAAACAAACACATCATTATTATATTACATTAGCTTAACTGAGCTATATAGGTGCTTGCTTTCTATTTTCTGGGGTCATTTTGCGAATCCACTCTTTACTTTTATGCCTGTGGTTATAGTCTGTGTAGAAACAGGACTACAATATTATAATATTGAATAGGTTCTGTAGAAAACGTTTTGAGATACTAAAGTCACAGGAATAAAGAAAAAAAATAATACCTATGGGCAGTATGCTATGATTTATTCTAAAGTACATCACTTCAGTTGGATTTATTTAAGAATTTTTCTTTTGCTGCCAAATATAGGATCAGCTGAAAATGAATAAGCAACCTCTCTTTATTGAGGTATAAATATCATGTAGTTAATAAAATGTGCTCCCTAGAAATGAGTTCAACCTGCTGTGTATACCAAAACAGTGGACAGGTTGTAGAAATCACATGTGTACCACAGGCAGATTCGGGTAGCAAAGAATCTGAGAAGCCCATATATCTAAAATAATGTAGTAAAGGAGGAATAGATATCACTAAATAACAGAGAAAGAACTTGCCTTCAAATACAGGCAATGTTTAAACACGTTTAGGATCTGGGAAAATATACTAAAGTCAATAATTTTCTGAAAGTGGGATAATCTTTATTATCTTGTGTGACATTCAATAAGAAAAATCGACAATGACACCATAAGAGATTTTCACTACAATATATTAACTACTCTCTTAGTTACTTCTTTTTTTTTTTTTCTCTATTAAGACACCATGACCAAAACAACTAGTACAAAACATGTTTGGGAGCTTACAGTGTCAGTTGGTTAGAGTCCATAACTCTGATGGTACAGAACATGGAATCAGGCAGGCAGGCTTAGTGCTAGAGCAGTAGCTGAGAGTTTATATTTGATTCCACAGATTTGAGGCAGAGAGAAAGAGAGGGGAGAGGAGGGAAGGAGAATAGGGAATGACATGATTTATGCACCATTCCCTCCCAATTCTTCCCAAACAGCAGCAGATATTCAAATATACAAGTCTATGAGGGCCATCCTCATTCAAACTGCCATCTATTAGATCTAAAACATTTTGTGAACTTGTTAAAGTATATATGTTTATATACTTTATATTGCCTTAGGTTCAAAGTCAAATAATAGTGATATTATTTAAAACAATAGGCCTATTTGTGTAATTGAGAAATGAATAAAAACAGCCCAGAAAGAGGCCTTCATTGCATGTGTTAAACACACACTAAATGGAACATACAACTTTGTTGTTCTCTCTTCACCTTTTCAACCATTTATCACACATGTCTTCTTTGTAAGTAGATTATAAAAGTTCCCCTCAAAAATCTAGTATAAATATTCTTTGCAACAATATTCTGTGGAAAAGATTTTACAATAAAATACTAACGTCACTTTTTAAGTACAAAGAAAAGTTAACATGAAATAACCTGATACATTAATATTGTGTATTATTACACTATTAGAAAATAACTGTCCAAATTATAGGCTAATACTTAAAGAATCTCATGAGAGTTGCATAAGCTATCATGGGCATTGCATTCCACAATCAAAAATTTTTAAAAACTTATTTATTTATTTATTTATTTATTTATCTATATATTTATTCATTTATTCATTCATTCACTTTTTAATTAAATATTTTCTTTATTTACATTTGAAATGTAAATTACTTTCCTTGTTTTCCCTCCAAAAAACCCCTATGCCATCCCACACTACTCCTGCTCACCAATCTACCCACTCCCATTTCCCTGTCCTGGCATTCCTTTACATACTAGGGCATCGAGCCTTCACAGGACCAAGGACCTTCCTCCCATTGATGACCTACAAGGTCATCCTCTACTACATATGTGAATGGAGCCATCCGTCCCTGTATGTGTACCCTTTAGTTGGTAGTTTATTCCCTGGGAGCTCTGAGAGTACTGGTTGGTTCATATTGTTGTTCCTCCTATGGGGCTGCAAACCCCTGCAGCTCCTTTAGTTCTTTCCCTAGCACATCCATTGGGGACCCTGTGCTTAGTCCATTGGTTGTCTGTGAGCATCCATTTCTGTATTTGTCAGGCACTGGCAGAGCCTCTCAGGAGACATCTATATCTGGCTCCTGTCAGCAAGCACTTGTTGGCATCCTCACTAGTGTCTAGTCTTGGAAACTGTATATGGGATGGATCCCCAGGTGGTGCAGCCTCTATATGGCCTTTCCTTCAGTCTCTGCTCCATACTTTGTCTCTGTATCTCCTCCCATGGGTACTTTGATCCCCCTTCTAAGAAGGTCCTTGTAAAAAAACTCAAGTCCAAGTGGTCAAGGACCTCCACATAAAACCAGATACACTGAAACTAATAGAGGAGAAAGTAGGGAAGAGCCTTGAGCACATGCATACAGGTGAAAATTTCCTCAAC
Organism: Mus minutoides; assembly: GCA_902729485.2. Classification (NCBI taxonomy): domain Eukaryota; kingdom Metazoa; phylum Chordata; class Mammalia; order Rodentia; family Muridae; genus Mus; species Mus minutoides. Next base: position 2,831 of record CACVCL010023345.1, read on the forward strand.
CTAAAATAATAGCTTTTATTCTAAGATCAAGAATTGACAAATGGAATCTCATAAAAATTGCAAAGATTCTGTAAAGCAAAGGACACTGTCAATAGTACAAAATGGCAGCCAACAGACTGGGAAAAGATCTTTGCCAACCCTACACCCAATAGAGGGCTAATATCCAATATATACAAAGAACTCAAGAACTTAGCCTCTAGAGAAACAAATAACCCTATTTAAAATGGCTTAAAATGGTAACAGAGAATTCTCAACTAAGGAATACTGAATGGCTGAAGAGCACCTAAAGAAACGTTCAACACCTTTAGTCATCAGGGAAATGCAAATCAAAACAGCCCTGAGATTCCACTTTATACCAGTCAGTATGGCTAAGATCAAAAACTCAGGTAACAGCAGATGTTGGTGAAGATGTAGAGAAAGAGGAACACTCCTCTATTGCTGGTGGGGTTGCAAGCTAGTACAAGTGTGGGGCATTGGGCTATACACAGACAGACTGGTCTCCAGTCGAGCTGAGAGGTTGACCCCTGGGACCCAGTGGTTATAATTCACCTACATGGGATGGAAGGAGTTTTCTCATTTCTCCTGCAAACCTGGCTCCTGTTGAAGTTACCACCCCCACAAGAGAAGCTTGGCTAGAAATCATGTAGATACTGTCCCAAGCTTCTGACCTTCAGGCTAAACTCCTCCCCAGTTACCTAGCAACAGCATACCATAAGAGGGGCTGTTTGGCACCTCTTAACTCTCTTGCTCTCTTCCTCTCATTCCTCTTACTCCCCTTACACTCATCTCTCCTCTTTCCTCTCTCCTCTCCTCTCCCTCTTTTCCTCTCTCTTCCTCTTATTCTCTAGACTTTCTTCTCTCTCTCCTTTCCCTATTCTCTCCTCTTGGCCATGGCAGGTCTCTCTCTCTCTCTCTCTCTCTCTCTCTCTCTCTCTCTCTCTGTCTCTCTCTCTCTCTGTCTCTGTCTCTCTGTCTCTGTCTCTCTCTCTCTCTCTCTCTCTCTCTCTCTCTCTCTCTCTTTCTATCTCTCTCTCCCTTTTCTCCTTTTCCCCTGCCTTTCTATAATAAAGCTCTAAAACCTTAGACTGTCTCTGTTCATCAAGGCCCGCAGAGCTTATCTCCCCTGTGTATGAACCTCTCTCCCTCAGCCCTCTCTGGCATAACCCTGAGTCTACAGGGTGTCATTCCAGGGGGGCTCTGGTCAGGGGCTGCCCCTTGTCCACCCCCCTTCGAGTGGGGTGAATGCTTAGATGCCCACCCGGGCTGAGTGGAAAGCCTCTGGCAGTCCGCCCATGTCTGCCTGCCCAGAGCATAGGAAGAACTCTGGTTGGACGCGGGCTTTTCTCCCTCCCCCTCCTTCCCCTGACCCTTTTAGTTCCCACATACAACCACTCTGGGAATCAGTTTGGTGATTCCTCAGAAAATTGGACATAGCTATACCACTCCTGTGCATATACCCAGAAGATGCTCCAACATGTAATAAGGACACATACTCCATTACATTCATAGCAACCTTATTTATAATAGTAAGAAGCTGGAAAGAAATATCACTCAACAGAGGAATGGATAAAGAAAATATGGTACATTTCCACAATGGAAATTTTAATACTCAGCTGTTAAAAACAATGAATTCATGAAACTCTTAGGCAAATGGATGGAACTAGAAAATATCCTAAGTGAGGTAATACAATATCAAAAGAACACACATGGTATTCACTCATTGATAATTGGATATTAGCTCAGAAGTTTGGAATACCCAAGATATAATTCACAGACTACTTGAAGCTCATGAAGAAGAAAGAACAAAGTGTGGATAGTTCAATCCTTAGAACAGGGATCAAAGTACCCATGGAGGAGATAGAGACATAATCATATTCTATTCCTCCCATTTCTACTGCAGCAGTAGGAGTCCATCAAAATCACACCATTACTTATTTTGCCTACAAACTGTGAGTGGAGTTAGGATTTTAATTCAATTATGATTATTATAAGTAAGCATCCTAGAAGACACATTTTTGCATTAATTTATTATATACTTGAAAACATCCTGAAATGTAGAACTACTCTACAACAAGAATAAATCTTGACAGATAATGCAGATATTGATAAATGGAATTCCAAGAAGATTCAGGCTGCTCAGTTCAGTTTCCATAGTCTATATAGTTAATTCAAGCTGAAGAACATTTCTTTGATGCATAAGTTTCTCTAATTAAGCTTAACTTTTTAAACACACACTCAATGGAACGTGTATTACTGATGTTCTTTCTTTGCCTTTTAAACCTTTTATCACACATGCCTTCTTTCTAAGTAGATTCTTAAAGTGCCCCTCAAAAATCTCGTATCAATGTACTTTTCAACAATATTCTGTGGAAGAGATCTTACAATTAAATACTTACATCACTTTTTAACTTCAAAGATGCATTAACATGTACTTTATAAATAAAAATATATGTGTACATTGATTTTATTGTATTACTTTTTCATTTAAAAAGTATTTACATTTATATTTCTGTTTAAATATATATAAAGTTAAAGTTCTAGGTATCCTTTTATTTTAACAAAAATATAGGGGATTCTATTGTTTCATGATTCATTTCTATTTATTATTAACATGAGTTAGAGAGTAAAGTGATTGTACTAAAATAAGTTTTTGAACTTTGGTATTTTAAAATGCATAATAATATTTCATGTACTTTGTTACTTTAAAAAGATGAAAATATACTCAAATTTTTTCATACATTATCATCTCAAATATGTGGTCATCTTGAAAAACATTGATGTAAAGCAATTGAGTAACATCCTATGAGTAGCAGCAATTCTAGAGGAAAATGTTAGACTAATAGACAGATTATTCTTTTAGTATTGCATTTGCCATATTATTATTAACAATATTTTTTAGTATCCTTACCAGTTAGCATTTCTAAAACTCTAAAGTCTCTTATTTGATTCTTTGAAAGATTTTCTAAAATATAGGACATTTATGATACTTAAGACTATGTAACTAGTGTAATCCTAAATGTAGATGGCACTACTGATAAAGAAACTAGAGAATATTCACATTCAAATTCAATTGAGAGGCCATGACATCATGTAGGATCCCTAAGTAGTTTTTATTTAGAGCTGATGATAAAAACTTTGATGGGTAATTTACTACCTACATAAATACACATTTATTAAAGATTATATAGATAATTATTTATTATTTTCAACTAACAGTATGAAGGTTGATGTGATTTATATATTAAAGGTTTGTGTTTATAATTCTGAGGGCATAATGTGTATGAACATATAATTTAAAATAATTACACTATATGTTTCTGTCTGTCAAAGTAATGGCTTTCCTTTCTACTCCACACCGTTCAATATGTATGAGTGTGGACATATGTATGCTTATCAGTTTATATGTATATATTTGCATGCATATATAACATGATAGATTAATTATTTTTAGAAGTTAGGAGAATGCCTCAGTGGCATTGCCTCTTTTAATATATTTAAAGTTTTAAGAACTAAAATTATATTTTTAATAGTAAATACAAGGATAAATGTTCTTGGTAAACTGGAGTTAATTCTTCTCGAGTTCAACTTACTTTTTGATTACAAGGCATTGGTCAAATCATTTAATTTATGCTTGTTAGATCAAGTGCTCTTATATTGGAGGGAGCTGACTGCTTGAGCTATCATGGAAAGGGAGCATACTTGAATAGCCCTCGTTTAATAATCTAGTTAAACTACTTTCAAATATCAACCTACTGATTCAAACACTTGACATTTCATAGTCTTGTTGGCTGCAGTGAAATATATGAGAAGGGGTAAGAGAGTGACAGCCATTGATTAAAAAGAGATTTTGGAAGTTAAAATATTTATTGAATAATAAAGTTTTGGGAGACGACTACTCTGATTGTCAATAGATGTTGACCTAATTTAAGTTAATAGAGTATGTGTTTGCTCATCTTTATTTATTGTTTTGTTAATGATGAATGTTTAGGATGTACCGGTAAAGTAGTTAATACTTAATTAATTAGTTAGAAAATAAACACTGATATTCAGTTTTGGAATCTCTCCTTTAATTGTTATAAAAGAAAGCCAGGATGAACTAAAGTTTAGTCATTACTAATATAATTTTTTAAGTTTTATTTATTTTATATATGTGGATGCACTGTTACTGCCTTCAGACACACCAGAAGAGGGCATCGGATACCATTACAGATGGTTGTGAGCCACCATGTGGTTGCTGAAAATGGAACTCAGGACCTCTGGAACAGCAGTCAGTGCTCCTAACAACTGGGCCATCTCACCAGCCCATTAAAACAGTTTTAAATATAACACAATCCTCTTTTTATAGGGTAACTCTCATTTTATATACAAACCTATTCATATGCATAAATCTCCAACTTTATGTATATTCAATTTAAGTTTATGCATTGTCCCACTATGACATTTGTAATAGTAATATTTGCTTGAAACCATTTATGTCTTCAATTATTAGCTTAAGCTTAAAATTATAGTCAAACAGTTGTGGTTTACTTTGCTTATATTTTTAAAAAATGTTGATCATATTAAATATTGGATATTAAATTGGAAGAATTATTAACTTCTATATTGAAGTGACTAGTATTATAGACATCACTGGTCTTAGAGCCCATAATATTATTTCCTTAATACTGACTTTATAAAGCAATATATTATGCTTAACATGCCATGTTTACAAATTATATTATTTTAAGAAAATTTTCTGCATCTTGTCTGCAATGAGAACTCCCCTCTGACAGTCCTCTTTCAGAAAGTACAAATAAAATAACCACATAATCAGTGACTCAAATAAAAACTGCTAACTTGGGCAGTTATTCCACACTCCTCTCTCCTCAGAACATATACTAAATCACTATGGTTACCAAGGTAAAACCATGATCCAACCTTCTATAGAAACTTCACACACCACTCAGTTAACTAATATTTTGGAATATATTCTATTAAATTTAAATATTAGGATGAAATCCTCATAGAATATTTGATATATGCTTTCAGAATATATGACTTATGGTTGATATACTCTAATTCCATCTATTAATATTTAACAGAAAAAGATAAATCATTCTCAGAACATAAATGGTCTCAATGTTTCAAGTTCTATTATATGATGTCAGAGAAAATTTAGATTCACATACTACTACCTCAAAGGATATAACTAAGGAAGTTGAATTTCTCAAAATATGTTAAAGAAATAAGCAAGTGCATGCTAGAGTTACGTTTTATTGAAGTACTACTGTGAGTAAATGGGTTTTCATTTAGTGCATGCAAAAAGAGAAATTATTGATTTGGTTTTACATCACTGAAGAAGTCTTGGCAAACTCTGCCAACTCAAGAATTGCTGAAGACCACGCGTGGGGAAATACTTCCTAAAGCCAACTTGAATACATATCTGTAACCCTTCGTATGTACTGCCGCCAAGAAACTGGAGAGAGTGTGAAAAGGTTTTCATAAACATGCATTATTTTGCACTAGCTAGTAGATAATTTTAAAGATACATATTTGGGCCAGGAAGGTGCTTCAGTGGATAAAGGCACTTGTTGCCATGTGTGACTGAGTTCTATTCCTGGGATCAATTTAGTGGGTAAAAAGAACACATTACTGGAAGTTTATGAGTCATATGACCTCCACATGAGAGATAGGAGACACAATTCCCCCAATATGATAAATAAGTAGATGTAATAAAAATACATATTTAACACACTATAAATACACACCCATGAATGTTGCTTGGTCATTTCATGCTAACTAAATAAACTCATGTGTTTCCAAATCTGTGACATTGTTGAAAATGTTTTAAGGCAGTGATCTGTACACACATCAGGAAAAGAGTGCCTTGTTAACTCTCCTTTACCCATAGTCATATAAAATAATCTATCTGGGGACTATCTTCCTCATTTTTTCAGCAATTTCACACACCAAGAATGCAAGCCATGTGGGATGCAGGAAGAATACAAGAAATAAGGTCTCAGGAAAAACTTTGGGATGTAGCATATAAACTCAGTAACTATACTGCATTTATGGATGAGAACAAGAAGTAATTATCCTTCCTCTATATTTCCTCAAACACCCAACAGGTAGGTGTGGTCTCAGTCACACAGGCATATTAGGGAGACTACTTTATTCCATACTCTGCTCAAGAGAAATCTGAACTGAAGATGTTGATTTTGTCTTTGGTAATTAACGAGCTATCCATTCTGTGAATGTGTATTCTTAATATTAGATTTATAAAGCAAATAACAAACAAGATAGTTGCTACAATGCTATTGATGTTAATAATGGAAAGACAAATGAGTAAGAAATGTCTAGTAAGTGATCCAAAAAAGAATAGGTTTGTCAGAAAATAAGTGAAAGTCCCATGGGTCAGACCTGCTGGAGGAATACAAGGCACTGGAGAAGTTCAATTTTGTGTTCACTTAAAAATATCTCCCTGGAATACATTTGTATAGTTGTTAGAATGGGGAAGAGGGATCTTGAGCTGAAAAAGTAAATATTGACTACAGTGAAGGATAAAATAAAGCAGGTCACAAGGGCTTAGGCAAGCACCATATAAGGAGGAGAGATGAGCAAACAGGAATCAAGTTTGCTTGGTGCTGTGGCCATCAACTATTCATGGGAAGTAATGGCTTTCTGTTTTGTTGTGCTTTATGTTATTTTAAATATTGACATTTGACAGCCCTTTGCCCTGCCATTCCTTAACACACACCAACAATCTGCTTTCTTTGAACTCTAGACTAGACAGCACGTTTTAAAAAGCCATCAAAGTCATTCTAATAAATACATACATGGAAAATCGCAGCTCTGGCAGAATCCAGAAAAGGCCTTCAAGGTGAGGGTCTGGAGGACAGTATACGTGGGTAGATAGAATACTCACAGAAGCATCAGCATCTTGCCTCTTTCATGGCAGTCTTTAGGAGAAATCCACATCCATGATATGGTGATATTCCACCCCAAGCAAGTGTCTGCAGTTCCTTACAAAAAGACTCCTCAACAAAAAGCCTTAACATTTATATGAATAATACCTTTCAATTGGCTTCTTCCCTTTTAAAACTCAAAAATACATCTGTAACTACAGCACAAAAATTGAATTTCCTGCATAAGACATTTGTGGATCCCATTAAATATAAAATTAGTATTGATTTGTAAATACTTAGGTTAAGACTAGAGCTAATAAAAAGCAAATTATATTCCTCGATTACATATAAAATTCCAGATCAATTTGATTTTCACTGAGGTTAATGCATATTTGGAAAAACTCATAATATCTAATTTACTTTCTTCAAAAATTTTGGATGTTTCCAATGTTCCTATTTATTGTGAAATTTAAAGTGTTTTCCTAAAGAGGACCATGTTATAAATATAAAAACCTCATTTAAACAATTTAAAAATACAGTGGTTCAACAAATAAGTATGAGTAGTGCTGATTGTAAAGCAGAAATCTCATTTTTATGAATTTCAAGGTTGTGGATGTAATATGTTTCTATCTTAGCCAGCAGACATTCAAAAATTCTTTTATTTTGTATTATTTCTGTGCAAGTAAATGATGTGAGACAGTCAGCTTAGGTATTAAAAAACTTTGAAGTGGGGTGGGTGATAATGTATTAAGTATTAAGATACACAATGGTTAGGGACATTAAGTCCTAACCTAGTCATCACCTCCAGTCTCCAGAGATACTGGCTATGTTCTTGCAGTTGTAAGGTTTTCTTTCATATTGGTTAATATTATTTTAGTGTGAAAGTTTTTAGAATATGTTAAGTAAATTAAATATGTCTAAAGCATTCAATTTTAAGATTATTATATTTAATATTTTAAGCATAATTGTCCAATTATATTTTTTAAAATTTACCTTTTATATAAAAGTTTTGAATGATACAGTTTTTCAAGTAAAAACTATAGTAGTTACAATGCCCTATATTGACAGACTTTCAAAATGAAAGAATTCAAAGAAAAAAATACAGTGTGTTATTTTGTGATATGTTTTATTAGATAAATTTCCTATCTCAAATGAAAAAGTTTTCATCATAGAAAAAGAGCAAATAAAAATCTTTTTGGTATATCAATGTAAATTTTTAGTGAATGTTGAATAATCTGAAGGTTGATGATTACAATACAGTGTAGCAATCAGCAAAGCGAGACTGTACTAGGATTTATAGTGGAATTCATTTTAAATTCTAAAGGTTTTGTTTCTTCATTTTTTATCATAACCTACTTCTTATGCTTTTTTGAGTAAAATTTTATTATATATAATATATTATATATATATATTATATATTCTAAAGATTACAAAAAGAAATTTAAAAATTTATAAATTGGAATGTATTCAAACAATATAATTTAAGTTTCACTAATCCTGAAGAAATTGTATAGTGCCATTTATCTTGCAGATGCATTATTTAACTCAAGCAATTGAAACCAAGTAGTAAAACAGAAGGCTTAGTATATTTTAGGACACTGCAGCTTTTCCTCCTCAGAAGCATAAATATAGCAAAAAAATAATGGTGACATTGGAAGAACTTGGGAGAGTTTGCAGCATGACACTGAGGCAAGAAGAGATGAAAAATTCTCTTCCATGTACACCTTTGGTTTCCCAAGAGAAGAATGACTTTGTTGGGCATTAATATAAAGCATCTGTCCTTGAGGACAGTAAATAGGTAGACAGCAAGGGAATTTTTTTTTTGCTTATATTCCATAAAACTCACTTAATCAAAAGCATCTTTTTAGAAGTAGAAGAGTAATTATTGTCACCAGGATATGGCTATCTTCCAGTAAGTAGGAATACAGGAATTATGGGTAAGAAACTCTGAATGAATAAATCCTCAAGTTATGACATATATTGGGACACTACTAAAAATGTATGTACCTTCTCAAAATTAGCAAATAACAATGTGTCTCTGTCACAGCACATCTACACTGGGTGGCCATGCTATAGATAGCTGCTTCTCAAAATCAGTAAGGAAGTACTATGGCATTGCAATGTGGTGAGTTATTATTGGCTAGTAATTTGATAAACCAGTTTCCTACCCAAAGCTCATCTGTCATCAGGTTACAAAGTCAAGGTCATCAGTGTGATATAGCACATTCATGAACTACTTTTGCATAAGTCAAGGGTATCATCTAACTCCTTTATGCTTCAGATGATGATAAATTTCTCAAGCATTAGTAATTCATTCTTATAATATTTAAAGTCAAGTTTTTAGCAAAATGTTCCTTAATTAAGCCATGCTTCATACATGATAAAAAGCTTCAGAGTTAATCTGTACAAGAACATATGTGTGTGTACATGTTTATGCTTATTTATTTATATATGCAATATATAGATAGATATGCAGGAATAAGATATACAGAAATAAAAGACTTTCTCAATAGTATCTTTTATCATTATTCTACCATGTATAAAATTACTTACAATGCAAACATGACTCAAAGCAAGACAGTTAAGGTTTTTTTTAACCACTTTTGTTTTGTGAGGAAAAAGTCATTATGTCTATGTTTAATAGAATTGCTTCTATGTTTGAATTAATATATGATCTATTTGTGATTGTCTCCTTTTACCCTTACAAGAGTCATATTTGTCCTGAACTGGGAACAGGCCAAATTAAAGAAATCTTTTGAACTTTGTTGACTTTATCTCTGAAATCAGTTTATGTCAATAGTGATAATTGAAACAATATAGGACTGTAAAATATCCTTTAAATTTTTGACATCATTGTATATTGCAAGATGTTGTTAATTGCTTAACAAGCCACTTTCCCAAATGATGGATACATTAAAAGCAAAGTTATCATAGCAATTCAGAAATTTACCAAGATGCTTAATAGAACCACAAAATTTTAGAGACTACAATTAAGCTTAAAGATTTAATATCATATGATGTTGTATCTTTGTTAGAATCACTCTTTCTTTTCAAAGAGCATAGCATCCATAGAGGAGGAAAAAATACTGCCTCTGCTTTTGGTTGATAATCTAGTTTTGGATGCAGACATTTGTGATGTTCAGAAATTCCTTGTGTACTCAGAAATTAAGAACTTTGAACACCCCGAATTGTTTCTATTTGAAGACCTACAGCCCAAGGCTTGTCAGCTTTGGAACAGAATAGAGGTTTGTTTCATGGAAGCCTGTTGTAGCATCCCTTCTCATGATCAAGTAGTTCTTGCAAATGTGGCTGTCACCAGAACATGATATCTTGCTCTGAGTCCAGAAAGCCAAAATACAAAGACTGTCCAGAAAGACATCCAAAGTACATACAGTTCTTGCAGTGACAAGTGTCGGAGAGCTTGTATTCAAATTTTTTATCATATCCAGACTAACAGAGTGTGGCTTAATGAGCAAAACTTCACTCAGCAAAATGCATTAACCTTTGCCTAATAATTCACATAAATATTAGAAAACCAGTGTTAGAAAATTTACAAAATTATTAAAAACATTCCCTCACAATATAAAGACAGAACAATAAAACTGCAGTTTAAAACAATTGACTGAGTCCTGTCATATATATTCTTTTTACTTACCAAAAGTACCAAGAGGTATTATTGCATTTTATAGATGAAGAACTAAAATTAATTTATTCAAGAGCACTTGATATTCTTTCTGAGGACCCAAGTTCAATTCCCAGCATCTATGTTGCTCAAATCCATCTATAATTTAAATCCTAGAGAATCTGATGTCCTAATTTGGCATCTTCAGATATCACATATGAATGTGTTACATAGACAATCACATACAGTCAAACAAAACACACACACAGACATATACAAGGTTCAATTTCTGTTTTCTTCATTCAAAAATGTATGTTTTGATTGTATTCTTTCACCTCCTCCAACTTCTTGGCATTTTTTCCCCAACACCTTTCCTACCCAACTTTATCTTTATTCTCTCTCTCTGTCTCTGTCTCTCTCTCTCTCTCTCTCTCTCTCTCTCTCTCTCTTTCTCTCTCTCTCTCTCTCTCTCNCTTACTACTCCTGTGCATGGGGCCTGCCTTGCCTTGGAGCATGGTGATATATGCATTGACACACTGACTCTACACTAAACAAAACTGACTTCCCTTTATCAGCAGGTAACTTCCACATAACTTTTTGTTCATACTTAGGATTTTGTAACCATTTCCACTTCTCAGAGCTAGGATTTTGTCTGATTTGAGCATAGTCTGGGGCTTAGGAATGCTGTCAGTGTCTCTGAGTTCACATGCATATCTGTCCTGTAGTATCTGGCAGACAGTGTTTCCTTGAAGTCAAGGAGCATCTTTGTCTTTTTTTACAATCAATCTTCCTGCTCTTTTGAATAGAATCCTAAGATCTGAGGGGAGGGGTTTGATAAAATCATCCCATTTAGTACTAAGTGCTATAAAGTCTCTCAATCTGTGAACTTGCCCAGATTGAAATCTCACTATCAATTCCCATTTACTGCAAGAGGAGGGTTCTCAGCGGATAGTTGAACTATGTACTAATCTTTAGGTATAGCAATATATCACTAAGTGTAATTTTACTGCGATGTCCTTTAGGAGAGTAGTTAAAGTGGTTCTCCCCTAGAAACATGACTGATCTAGCCTCAGGTTCTTGGCCACTTAAAACTAAAATAAAAATAAAATTTATTGATACATATTTTTCTACAAACATTAAAAATATGCAGTCGAAGCCGGGCAGTGGTGGTGCACGCCTTTAATCCTAGCACTCGAAGGGCAGAGGCAGGTAGATTTCTAAGTTCCAGGCCAGCCTGGTCTACAAAGTGAGTTCCAGGACAGCCAGGGCTACACAGAGAAACCCTGTCAAAAAAAAAAAAAATGAAAAGAAAAAAAAGATATGCAATTGCATTCCTTGTGAATAGGTGTTAGGCAGTAATCTCAACCTGTGAGATATGCTTGCAGACATTAAACTTTTAAATTATCTATGGCTTTAATTTATGTAGTCAACTTGTTATAGATTATTTTTCATTGTAAGATAAGGAAGAATTTTCTTCTTAGACCTATGCTGCCAGATTTTGAAGCAAAGGCTTTTAATATAGATATTTTATTCCTGTATCCAATTGGAGGTTAGAATTTGCTTTTCTCTTGCTGTGATTAGCACTTTGATTGATAAGAAGATCAAGTCCTCACATTTACAAAATGCATCATTTTTACCTACTAACGATAAAGATAGGATAATTGAGAAAATTGGTTTCCAAAATATGTTTAAGGGATTCTAAAGTTTTATGGTGAAAAATACAGTATTTCACTTACTTTGTGAAGGTCAGTTTATAGACATTTGCAAGGATATTTCTTCCTTAATGTAGATTTTTATTTCCAGTTCTGCAAATACTTAACTTTCCTGTTTTAACAAAATGTTTACTAACATGCAAACTGTGATAGAATTAATGTCACTGTCATTTGCGGGAGGTAGCAATGAAGAACAGAATTTAAATTACATCCATGATGGCAGCCATTTCTCAAGGCAATTACTCACATTTTTGAGTTGCATTTTCTTCCAATTGTGTACTTCATTATATTTAGACTTGTTCTTTGTTTGTAATTCATTTCTCTGTTTTAGGAATTGTGATTATATTATTCAGGACATATGCTGGGGATCTAGCAATATATTAGCTGCAAATTCCATCAGAACCATTTCTCCATCTCCAGTCATTTTAATAACCACCTTATTATATAGATTAACCTGAAGTTTTGTTGTTGTTCATTTTTTTTTTTTCAAAACAGGGTTTCTCTATATAGCCCTGGCTATCCTGGAACTCACTTTTTAGACCAGGCTGGCCTCGAACTCAGAAATCTGCCTGCCTCTGTCTCCCAAGTGCTAGGATTTAAGGCGTGCACCACCACTGCCTGGCTTAATAACACCATGAAGGGCAGCTGCTATAGAGCCCTACCATCTCCACCATCTATACCCCATACCGTGTGACTGCTAGAAAACATTTCAAAAGCTAGAATAAAAATTCATAGGAAGCTTTGTTAAATATTTTACTAAAACTATAAGAAACTTTGTTCTATCTATGATCTACCAGTGATAGCATAACATCCACAAGGAGATGACATTTGACCAGCCTGATGCTATTCAATGAAAAATTCATTGTTCTGCCAGCTTAAGCTCACCTCCAAATATTCATAAACATTTTTAGTCTTTCTGCTTTTTTGCCTTTTAAAAATACCTATATCGTATTTCTTTTCCAAAGAGATTTGTCTTAAAAATTGAAGTACAAGTTCCAGTAACTCATGGAAATATTGTAAAAATGCATCCACATGTAGTGTTGGCCTGTGCTTTGGGAATGCAAAGGAAGCTGGATAAATTCAGCTGGAAAGAGATAAATAATGTAGGGTTGCTGGAGCTAGGCTTGATAGTATATACCTTAAAATAATTCTTATGCATACTCCATCTCTTATCAAAACTTTTATAACAACATACCAATGTCCTGTGGTCTTCTTACCCATGTCCCAACTTTTGGTCCTGGCATCCATGTCATGTGACTTTCTACTGCTTGTAATTCCAGCTTCTAATTTGTCTCCAGGGGAATTAAACACATCTTCATGAGAGACAACTTTCGTGCACATTTATCACACATAGACATGTGTTCACAGATAAGCATCATTAAAAATAATTTGGGAGCTGGAGAGTTTGTTCACTGGCTGCTCTTCCAAAGAACCTAGGCAACTTCCAGCACTCCCACATCAGGACTTACAGTCTCCTATAAATGCAATTCCAGTCCCAGGGAACCTGACATCCCTTTTACATGCACATGATATACAGACATACATAGAGAAAAACTCATAAACACATAAGATAATATTTAAAATCTTTTAAAAATAAAATAATTTTCAAGCAATAGTTCACATATTGATAAGAAACTAAATATGCTGAACACATTTTTTTTTGTTTTCATTTTTAAAATATTTTCACTTAAAAATATTTCAATAACGTTGTGATTTGGAGAAGTGATTCTCAGGCTAGTCCCTGTAATCTGTAGTGTAGAATAATCCTTAAGGACTAAAAAGAAAACCTCTTTTTGAGTCGCTGCATAGTAAAAACTTTTTTTTTTTTTTTTTCTGAATCCCTGCATAGTAAAAATTTCCTTCTGAGTCCCTACATAGTTTTCCACTTACTGGCAGAGAACCTTAAACAAGCAGATGAATATTTACCTTTGTTTTTATACAAAGTTTAGTTGTGTGCTTTTATTTATTTTTGAGTTTAGGAGTTGTTTATTTTCGGTACATCTTGATATTTTGTTTAATAAAATATTCAACAAAGTAGAATAATCCCAGCACTAGGGGTATCCTGGAGGTTATTGATCACACACACACACACACACACACACACACACACACACACACACACAAAGGATAACTGGATAAAAATACCAATTTTAAAAGACTCATTTTAACTTCAGATACCACTAAAATGTTAAAAGGTATTTTAATCTCTCCCTGAAGGTTTTTGAGTGCTATTTTGTTTTCTATTGTTAAACTTCACAGTTCTGAGCTTCTCCCATTTCTTCTTTATGTATAAGAAAAGGTGTGTATCCATGTGGATACATATTTTCAGTGAATGCTTTTAAAGTAAAAAAAAAAAAAAATCAGACCATCCTGATTTCTGCATATTATATTCCTGACTTCTTCCAAATGTATCTCTTAATCACATGTTGCTTGATTTGCATAACACAGAAACAAGTAAGAAATATCAATATTTTTTTTCTTTAGGTTCTTAGGAATTTTGTCTAAAGGTCTATTGAATTAGTTTACTTTTAAAAGTTGCAGGAAAAGTATTATTTTGCAAATGTGTCCTGGCTGTGAGTGACTTTTTATAACAATTATTAAATTCATGTGAAATCTTTTGTGACTAATTAAGAAATCCAGGTTTAAATCCACCAGCCACCCCCCTTTTGTGTCCAGATATGCAGCTCATAGGGCTCTGTGAATGTCTCCTTTTCATGGACTTCAGAGAGTGTTGTGTTCTCTTCCTGGGCATGCCATGAATGATGATGATGATTCTATACTGTGCAGTCTGCCTAACCACTCAGAGGGTTTGCAGTGTGTGTGTGTGTGTGTGTATGTGTGTGTGTGTGTGTGTGTGTGTGTGTGTGTGCACGTGCATGTGTGATATCTCCAACAGAGATCTCTGTTTTGTACAAATCAATTTTATGATTTCATCTGAGTGTAAAAAAATAATTTGTTTGAAATGTTCTAAAATTAACTGGTAGTATTTCTATGATAACAAGAGAGGGTATACAGAATTAAAAGTTTTATAGTAATGTGAGATAATTTGGATTAGTTTCACATAATATGAAAATTTCCCTTGATTTTAGTGTGGCGAGCCAATGATTGGCATGACTAATGTATTATTAATGGTGCCTTGGATACATCACATAACAATATCTTTAAACCTTGTTGTGGCTGGGATGCTTGGCATCTGAACAGCATCATACAGAACACAGAGTTTACTTTTGGGACATTTTATACAGCCATGTATTAAAGGATTCACTGGAATGAAAAACAAAAAACAAAAACCAACCAACCAACCAAACAAACAAACAAACCGGTTTTCATCCTATCTGGATATCAAAAGTGGACCGATGAAGTGTCTTGTAATGTTGAAGGTTAACCAAAGGGTTTGGATAGCATCGCCAATCCTCATCACTAATAACCAAAAGTGAAGTTGTAGAGTAGATACCTCCCGTTGAGAAATCTTGAGCAGAGTACTGAAAAATAAAAACATAATTTTTCTAAATGACTGAGGGCCCGTGAGTAAACAGCAGGGGCTAAATCTGTGGAAGGGTTCGACTTATAATCGTTTCAGATGCTGTATTGTTTGTTGAATGTGGTTGTGTGTAATAATAAAAATCAG
>CACVCL010023346.1:0-18648 GCA_902729485.2 Mus minutoides
GGTCAGAGAGATCAATAAGCTTCTCAAGGTCACATAGAAGAAAGACCCTGAGGTTTCAGTTCATCACAAAGGAAATGGGAGCAGGCAAAGTAACTGACAAATAGCTTTTACGAGGCTGCTTTAACACAGCAGGAGCTGGTGGTATTTTCTGACGCTTCTGTCCATGGCAGTGGTTCTCAGCCTTCCTAATGCTGTACCCACTTAATGCAGCTCCTTTTGTTGTGGTGACCCCCCCCCACCATAAAGTTATTTTTGTTGCTACTTTATACCTGTAGTATTGCTACTGTTATGAATTGTAATGTAAATACCTGTGTTTTCCCCCTCACACCCGTGACCCCTCTGGGGGGTCGAGACCCACAAGTTGAGAACCACTGCTCTGTGGTACTCATTTCAGAAAGAGCCCCTGGAAGGGAAGAGGTGGCTGTGAGGTGGAGGATGGGGAAGGATGCTAACTCCCTTGAGTGGCCTTTCTCTGCTGCCTCCATATCCAGGACAGCTCGGCTTCACCCATCTTCCTCCAGTCGCCCGTGAAAGTCATTCTCCCCAAAGACAGATGCCCCTCGGATGGAGTTGCTTTCCCAATAAATCCACCCTAAACCAGAAATTTTTGAGTCAAAAAAAAAAAAAAAAAAAAAAAAAAAACCATACACTTAATACAATAACCTGTTCAATGCCGCAGCTTAGCCTGAACCACCTTAAAGGTGTTTGGATACTTCCTGCAGTCTATGGTTAGGCAGAACTGTCTAACACAAAGGTTATTTTGCAATACTTTCACATAATTCACTGTGCAGTCTACTAAAAGTGAATGGTGGGACGGTTTCATAGGCATTTTTCTTGCACCTTAATAAAACCGAAAAGTCAATAGCACAACCACAGTCAGAGTATCTATTGCTGCGATGAAACACCGTGGCCAAAAGATGTGTTAGGAAAGGAAAGGGTTAATTTGGCTGACACTTCCACATCTCTGCTCATCATCAAAGGAAGTCAGGACAGGAACTCAAGAGAGGCAGGAACCTGGAGGCCATGGAGGGGTGCTGCTTACTGGCTTGCTCCCTATGGCTTGCTCAGCCTGCTTTCTTTTAGAACCCAGGACCACCAGCCCAGGGTGGCCCCAACCACAATGGGTGGGGGTGGGGCCCTCCCCCATCAGTCACTAATTAAGAAAATGTTCCTACAACCAGATCTTACGGAGGCATTTTCTCCATTGAGGTTCCCTCCACTCTGACTCGAGCTTGGGTCTAGTTGACAAAAACTAGCCAGGACAGTAAGTTAGAGACAATTTGCATAGCTTTTCCAGGTTTGCCTCAGGACAAAGCTGTTGGTCCCTTGGCAGGAGAAAGCCTTAGCTTCTTGACAGCTGTGCAGGGAAAGCAACTGGTCTGTGATGACTCAGGACTGGGTTTCTTGGTTTCTCAGCCCTCTCAGATCTGCATCCTGCTGCCTCAGACTGGAAGAGGGCATTCATTGAGTCATCATGATGACTAGAGTATTTAAGGGCAGAGGGGGAAGTCACATCAGGCAGGCTGGGCCCTGCCCATCTTCAGAAAACTCGGGGTCCCCAAGAGTGTGAAGCCACCACTACATCTCATTGTCTGGGACGCAAAGAGTGTTCAATACTTGGTAGCAAAAACAGGCATCTACAACAGTTACAGAAGGCTCCTGAGAATGACCTCAGTCTCACAGGGAGCTCAGGATCCTCCCTGACAGGAGAGCAGAGCTGATCCAAAGCCACCTTGTGAAGCCTTCCTACAGGGCAGCAGCAGCTCTTGTCTTGATCACAGGTGGGAGGGCTCTGAGCCATCCCTGACCCCATGATTCTCTGGCTCCACTTTGTTCTACCCAACTCCTGGGAGGTTGAGAAAGGAGGGAGCCTTTGCTGACACAACCTGGTCATTTGAGTGCCTAACACGGAAGGATCTCCGGTCTAACCAGGAACCTTGCCGCTTCCCCCTGATGTGTTTCTGAAATGAGAGGACAATGGTGAAAGTGAATTTGAACTTCCTGTTAAGGCCGGTTCCAACTGCACTAGCAAGGCAGAGGGCATGGTCCACTGTGCACCAACGCCAGTCAGGTACCGTGTGGGATATAGAGGAGCAGGAGAGAGGGGAGCTCCTACCAGGGTTGAGCAAGCACTATCCCTGCCCTGCACAGACTTTGGGTTCCCACCACCGTTCCTGGAGGGCAGCCTTGTGTCCCACCATCAGGGCTCCTGGACACCACCTGATGCCAAGCAAGCTCTGGGCAGGTGTGTGCAGCTTACTCCACCCTGTCAATTCACAGAGCCAAGAGAGCCCTGCATGAGAGAGACAGCGGTGGCTTGAGGAACTGGTGACTTAAGGAAGCCACTTGTTCTCTCTCTGGCTTGCGATCTGGTTAAGAGTGCTGTAGTAGGAAGACGGTTGGGTCTGAGCAGTCCACACTGTTGCTGCATAGAGGAAAACATGCTTATGGGTGTACCAAGCCTGGTCTCCCTGATTTGGGAGGCCAAGGGGAACCCTTGCTCTGTGCCTAGCCAAGGAAATCCTAGCATCTCCACAGTCAAGATCACCACAGCATCCCAAAGTGGTTTGCATATTTAAATCCCAAGCGTGACAGTACAGAGTCGTGATCAATTACCAGGAAGCCATGGCTGCCACCCTGAGTAACGGCTCCCTAATTTTCTCTTAATAAACTGGAAAACACAAAGCCACTAGTGTCCTTAACTCAAAAAAGTCAGCCTGAAACACTCCAAGCAGAACTTTAAGGTGATAGCCCTACATAGATCTGCCCTGCACAGATCTGTGTCCTGATTAGTTCTTTAACTCTTAATTATTTATCTTAAACTATAGATAGATAGATAGATAGATAGATAGATAGATAGATAGATAGATAGATAGATAGACATGCGTGTGTGTGTGTGTGTGTGTGTGTGTGTGTGTGTGTTTAAGGGCAATACTAAGAAATAAGAACATTTCCCCAGACAGACAGATGATAGAAAATAGATAAATACATAGACAGACAGACAGATAATAGATAGGACTTATATATAAACAGATGATAGGTAAATAGATAGATGTGAGTCATGTGTACAGCTTTACACATACACACACACACACACACACACACACACACACACATTTGTCTGTCTGTCTATCTGTCAGTCACATTCTATCCATCTATCTATCTCAACCTTCCTAGCCCTCTGACACAGTATCTCATGCTGTGGTGATGCCCAAGCATAAGTTATTTTTGTTGCTACTTCATAACTGTCGTTTTGCTGCTCTTAAAGATTGTAATGGGGGGCTGGTGAGATGGCTCAGCGGGTAAGAGCACCCGACTGCTCTTCCGAAGGTGATAAGTTCAAATCCCACCAACCACATGGTGGCTCATAACCATCCGTAACGAGATCTGGCTCCCTCTTCTGGAGTGTCTGAAGACAGCTACAGTGTACTCACATATAATAAATAAAATAAATCTTAAAAAAAAAAAAAGATTGTAATGTGCTGGGCTTGGTGGCGCACGCCTTTGATCCCAGCACTTGGGAGGCAGGGGCAGGTGGATTTCTGAGTTCGAGGCCAGCCTGGTCTACAGAGTGAGATCCAGGACAGTTAGGGCTATACAGAGAAACCCTGTCTCGAAGGAAAAAACAAAAAAAGATTGTAATGTAAATAAATAGCTGTGCTTTCTGATGGTCTTAGGTGAATTCTGTGAAAGGATCATTTGACCCTCACGACTCACATCCGTCTATTTACCTATGCATGTGGTAGAGAATGTACAGAGAATATGCAAGGCCCTGAGTTCTATCCCCAGGACCACAAAACAAAACAAAACAAAAAATAACCTTACGCATTGTTCTTTGATGTTTCTTCAGAAGAACTTATTTAATTACAGAAGTAAAACGACAATAAAGACTTTCTCCTTTATAGCTCTTAAGTCTACCCCTTGACAACCTGGGTCCTGCTGCAAATTGGCTCATTCAGGTGGGTGTCCGGGGAAGCACAGACCCGCGCACTCTCTCCAGGTCCTCGTCTTCCACCCTCCGTACCCCTGCTCCGCCAAGACACTTGGGCCAAGTTTCTCACCAGCCCTTCAGGTTGCTCTCTGTCCTCTGCAAACACACCTGCTATCACCCTTCAAGCAAGAGAAGGAAAACCCAAACCCACACAGAACAGGACCCACCCCTGCACACTCACGTACACAGCAGTAAATACAGACGCAGATGCGTGCATGGTGCACACAGAACGGTGTGTGCCTGGCTCCCAGCACCCCCACTCTCCCTCAGGAAGGGCTTCTCTTACCGTTCTGGACCACACTGATGAGGGTGACAAGGGCCAAGAGCACAACGTTGCCCACAGCCTCTTGATCCATGCTTGCTTCAGGCCCGCCAGAGACAACAAGTCTGCTGCCAGCACCTAAGCCTTACTGCGCAGAAAGGGGAAGTGCCAGACTGTGCTCTGCCTTTTACCATCAGTTTCCAAAGGTCCCCAGCACAGCCACTCAGTGCTCCTGCTCCTCCCCTCATCTCCCTCTCCTTCCTCCCCCTCCTCTTGTTCCTGCTCCTCCCCTCCTCCTGCTCCTCCCTCTCCCCTTGCTCCTTCCCTCTTCCTCTTGCACTACCTTCTCCCTTTGCTCCCCCTCCTTACTTGCTCCTCTCCCTCCTCCACCTGCTCCTCCTCCTATTGCCCCTTCCCTCCTCCTCTTGCTCTACCTCCTCCCTTTGCTCCTACTTCTCTTGCTCCTCCTTTCCCCTCCTCTTCCTCTTTCATCCCCCTTCCCCTTTCTGGTCTTTCTCTCCTTCCTTCCCTTGCTCCTCCACCTCTTGCTTCTTCTCCTCTTGCTCCTCCCATTCCTACCCTTGCTCCTCCTCCTTCTTCCACCTTTATTTTTCAATCTTCCTTTCTAATTGTTATTCAACAAAGTGCCTGGACCTATATGGCTCCCTGTTACCTTCCAGGAACCGCAGAGTCAGAGGGAGAGGGAGAGGGAGAGGGAAGTGCAGCGTATTCTTTGATGTTGCTCACTGGACCCTGTGCAACATGAGGAGCCCAGAGCCTTACACGGGCAAAAATAAAGAAAAGGGGAAATGAGATTTTTAAAAAAATGAAATAAAATGAATACAGCACCAAAAAGACATGTGTCCTGAGTATGCCCTTTGTTCTTTGAATTCCTCGTGGTAATGTCATTTGACACATTGTAGGGTGCAGAATAGCAGCCACATAGGCTGGATGGGTGTCTGGGGGAGTCTCATGAGACCCCACCCCTAGGTGAAGACAGGCAATGGAGACTGGGAGGGATGAGCCCCCAACCTGTAGCAGATATACACACACACACACACACACACACACACACACACACACACACATATATACATATACATATATAATATATACATATATATCACATATATAGCATATATATCACACATATACACATATATACATTCACACACATATATATACATATATACATATATATCGCACATATATAGCATATCACACACACGCACACATTCAATGAACTCACTAGGTTATATTTATGTACTTATATGTATGTGTGTATAAGTGTGAATGCACATAACAGTAATAATTACAGAGAAGGAGACTATCAGCTTGAGAAGAGGCTACACAGGAGGAGTTACAGGGAGGAGGAGGAAGGATGTAAATATAGTACTCGTGTATGAGTTATGTATGTGGTAAGTGACATCTTGCCACTCAACAAGACAGATTTCTGTGTAAACAGCAAGCCTCCAGAAGCTGTGCAGAGATACAACTTTTGTCCCCTGTCCCAGATATTCAAGAAGTGCTCTCATGAAAAAGGACACAGCATGGGCCACTGTCATTGTCAGAAGCACATCGTGGGGGTGGGACAGGCCTGGGTGGAGAGGAGACCATTGGCCCACATCTACAATGGCAGAAGTCAGCTTGAGTGTCCTCAGTTAACCCTGAGGTGTGTTCACAGAGGTGCTGTGCAGGGCTTAAATGCACACGAGCCAGCGGTATACGGTTCAGTACGAAAAGATTAAATGTGAGAATCAATTTGTACAGAGGCCAAAGAACCCCACGATCTGCCATATGCCAACTGAAGACCCAGGAAAGCTGGTGGTGTGCTGCAGTCACAGCCCAATGGCCTGACATTGGGGACACCAATGGTCCAAGGCCAAGACTGAGTCCCAAAGCCAGAGAACCAGCTGTTCATCTTCAGGGATAGAAGATGCCCTGGCACTGCTTGTGTACAGTTCCTGGAGAGGCCAGCAGAGGGCGTCAGATTCCTTGGACCTCAATAGATTGGATCTCAACTAAATAAGTGAAGATAGATCTTCTTCATCTAATCCCATGATTCAGTGGGCTCTCCTCACAACTCACCCAGAAACAACGTTTTTACCAACTCTCCAGGTACCCGTAAGCCAGGGAGGGAGCTCATACATAAATTAGCAATCACAGAGTTACAACACACTTGGTTATGGGCTCAACACCAGCAAAATTTGTGTGTGCATCAGGGTAAGACCCCAGAGGGCAAACTGGAGCAGCCATAAAGATAAAGTGTTAGCCACCGGCTGGAGAGACAGCTCAGAGGTTAAGAGCACTGGCTGCCCTTCCAGAGGACCCAAGTTCAGTTCCCAGTACTCACATGGTGGCTCACAATCATCTGTAACTCTAGTTCCGGAGAATCTGGCGCCCTCTGCTGGCCTCTGCACAGGATAGAACCGGCTCAAACTGGCTTGTGTGGAAAGGGAAGTTTTTTGGCTCACAAGACTCTGAAGAACTGAACAACTGAGAGTTATAAAGAACAGAAATGGGGTTGGACCTTGGGGTTGGGAGTTCTTGCTCCCTCGTTCTGAAATTCTGCTTTCTCACCTGGAGCCCTGTCCCACCGCTACTCACCGTCTCCTCAGCACCCTGTGCATCCCGTGAAGAGCATCTTTGTCCACACAGTGGAAGATGCTCCTGCCTACTGCTTGGGTTTGTTTTGGAGTGGGGGTCGGGGAGACAGAATGCAGGGTCTCACTATGTAGCTCCGGATCTCCTGGAACTCACTATGTAGACCAGGCTGGCCTCAAACTCACAAAGATCTACCTGCCTATACCTCCCTAGTGCTGGGATAAAAGGCGAGCACCCCACACCCGGCCCAACATGGGGCTTTTAATAGTGTATGGGACCTGCCACCTGTCAGGGCAGACACTTCTATTTTCTTCTCTTAGGACAATCTTTTTTTTTTCTAATGCATGCTTTCTGTTGATTTATTTATTTATTTATTTATTTATTTATTTATTTATTTATTTATTTATTTTTACAGCCTCACTTACTCCAGCCCTGTTCGCTCTGGCCATATTTATTTCATATATGTGGGTACACTGTCGACTTCAGACACAGCAGGAGACGTCATCAGATGCCCATTACAGATGGTCGTGAGCCACCATGTGGTTGCAACCTCTGAGCCATCTCTCCAGCCCCTCTCAGGACAATCTTGATGGCCCAAACTGTTGGGGATGTCTATTCCCAGGAAGTTAAGCAAATGCCAAGTGAAGGAAAGAGCCTCATAGAACAATGTACCCTAGAAACTAAAGCCATAGGAAGTGCCAGCAGACGCACATTAGGGCTGTGACACATATTAGGGCTGTGACTGCCAGCCACTTATGATCTAAAAGTAAAGTTTCCAGATTTGGGAACTGGGAAAGAGGAAGTGTCTGTGTTAGAAACCAGAGGAGAACCTAGGATGTCATTCCTCAGACACTGTCTACCTTGAGGTTTTGTTTAAGATTTATCACATATGTCTAAGTTTATGCCACATACATGGGGTGCCTGCTGAGACCAGAGGTGTTGGATCCCCAAGAGCTGGAGTCCTGGGCAATTGTAAGCTGCCTGACGTTGGTGCTAGGAATTGAACCCGGGTCCTCTGGAAGAGCATCACATACTCTCAACATCCCACCAGTTCTGTCCCACAAGCCTTTTCTTTTTTTTTTTTTTTTTAACAAGACCTCTCACTGACCGAGAATTCAACAATTAGAGTAAGCTGGCTGGCCAGTAATCAAACACACAGGGGATTTTCTGTTATGAGGATCAGAGTCAGGTCCTGGTTTTTATGTGGTGAGAACAGTACCCACTGAAATCTCCAGCCCCCCAAATTCCCAGAAGAGTTATTATTAATTGTTTCAATTATATGTGTAGGTGTTTTGACTATATATAGATGGATGTCTGTGTGCCACCTGTATGACTAGGGCCCACAGAGAACAGAAGAGGGCATCAGATGCCCTAGAAATGGAGGTAAAGATGGTTGTGAGCTGCCATGTGGGTGCTGAGAATAGAACCCAGGACCTCTGCAAGAGCATCCCGTGCTCTTAACTCTTAACCACCGAGCCATCTGTGCATCTCCCCTCTCTCTCTGTCTCTCTGTCTCTCTGTCTCTCTCTGTCTCTCTGTCTCTGTCTCTGTCTCTCTCTCTCTCTCTCTCTCTGTGTGTGTGTGTGTGTGTGTGTGTGTGTGTGTGTGTGTGTGTAGTGTATACCCATGGATTGATCCCTTTGGAGTTGGAATTACAGGTAGTTGTGAGCAAAAGATGTGGGTTCTGCCAACTGAACCTGTGTTCTCTGTGAGAACAACATAGGTTCTTAACTGCTGAGCAATCTCCCCAGCCTGCCAATTTTCCGATCTTCAAGCGTTCCTGTATCCCATACTTGTCTTAGAGCTCACCTCCATCTCTCCGGCTCTGGTGGTTATGTTCACTGTGTTCGAGGGGTGCTCAGTGAGCCCACATAAAGGATAGCATCCACTGGGACTCCTCTCAGCTCTGTGGGAGACAAGAAAGGGAGGATCTTGCTAGCTTCCTAAACCTTCCCAGACCCCTACACAGAACAGAGCACGAAGCTGCTTACCACAGGCTGAGAAGACCTTTGGTAAGTGGCTCAGGAACGGCCTTCTCTGAGTTCCCCAGAGTCACCGAATGAGCGTGAAGAGCCCGTGGTAGAGACATAAGTCCACTCCACCCAAGAAGAGTGTGTTAATAGCCAGCCTACATAGCCATTAAATCACAGAGCGCACATTAAGATTCTGGCTGCAGGCGGCAGAGGAGCACTTACCAGAGGTGAAGCCTCTGGAAATGCCATTTATCTCAATATAGAGCTGCTGAGACGGAACAAAAAGGCAGGGGTGCGGGAGGAGCGGGGAGGAGGGAGAGCGGGTCCTGGATTCCCGGCAGGGCACGGTGACCTGCCGCTGGCCACACCGCTGCTGCACTTGCGCAGTCTGTACTGAAGCCCGCCTGGCAGCACGAGGCGCTGGACAGCTGCGTCCAGGACCAGGTTTGGGCCAAAAGCTTCTCCAACTGTCCTTCCGTGCAGCCCTCCAGGGAACAAATTATCCCTCCCAGGGGCTGGAAAGATGGCTCTTGCAGAAGACCTGAGTTTGATCCCCACCACCCACATCTGATGTCTGAGCTCCAAAGCTCAGGAGCACCCTCTCCACCCATATACATAATTAAAAAGAAATACATCCTTAAAATATGACTATTTCTACCCAAAACATGGTCAAGGACACACATACCATACATGTTGGTATTGTGTCTGGACTGCACCCCCTGCACCCACTGTTAAAGGGGGCTGCCCTCCTCGCTCTCTTGCTCTCTCATCTCTCACCCCCTTGCACCCCCTTCCCCGTTCACTTCTCCCCTCTCTCCACGTGGTCATGGCCGGCCTCTACCTCTCCATTCCCTTTCTCTCTCTGCCTTTCTCTGCCTCTACTATCCTCTTAACTCCCCTCCCCATGACCTGAATAAACTCTATTCTATACTATACCATGTGGCTGGTCCTTCAGGGGAAGGGATGCCTTGGCATGGGCCCGCCGAGACATCCCCTTCCACCACACCTTAGAACATAATCTTATATCTATTTATCTTTTTATAATCACAACAATACACACACACACACCATGCTTGGTCCAACCTGATGGACCAACCATTCTAAGTACTGCTGTGGAATTATTTGGGAATCATGAGAGTTCCTGGTCTTTCTGAATCTATGCTTTAGCAGTCCTCAGGGGCTCACCAACTGAGCCATGCTTCTCTGCCCCTGAAGAGAGATTCTTTTTAAAAGGAAAACACACATTCATTTCAGGAAATATCTTTGTCCCCAAGACACCTGCCTTGTGCTTCAGACAACTTCACCAGAAGTACCCCACAGCTCCAAGGTTATGAAGCCACCACCTGGTGCCCTGACCCTGCCCCCAGACCCTCGGGACTCAGCACTAGCTGCGTCACTCCGTGTGACAGGTCACTTAGACAAATGTCCTGAGAGTTGGGCAGGATAATTAGCACATTCATTAATTAGAGTGCTCTTAGTGGTTTGACTGTGAAGGACGACCGACCATTTGTCAACAGAAAGCAAGACAGCTGGGGCCGAGCGGTGACTTGAGAGAGAGCAATTCAAGGATGGCGGTGGCACTGACCAGCTGCTATTTAAAAAGGTGGGGGTTGTTCAGACATCGTCTAGCATGGATGCACTTCCGTTGCCATGACAA
Organism: Mus minutoides; assembly: GCA_902729485.2. Taxonomy (NCBI): domain Eukaryota; kingdom Metazoa; phylum Chordata; class Mammalia; order Rodentia; family Muridae; genus Mus; species Mus minutoides. Next base: position 10,488 of record CACVCL010023346.1, read on the forward strand.
CATGAGGCCGCTCTGCCTGGCTGCCAGGGAACCGCACTCATGTGTCCTCCACACACACCTCAGGGTGCAAGCTGCCATCTTACGGCATCTCTTCCCTTCACTTTGCTTACAAGGCTGCCTCTACACTCATTAAATGAAGCATTAGCCAGTGAGTGATGGACGGGCACACATATGTGCCTGAGGGACGGGGCACAGGATGTAGGGTCAGTCCTAGCAGGGCCATAGAGGTACAGGCTCGATCTATAGGTACAAATTAAATATCATTATGAAATAATTTGTTTCCATTTTTGCTGCTCAGATGAATATTCAGACCAATACTAATCTAGGAGATAAAGGAGACAGAGAGCAGGCATATTTTGTTCTGAATGTCACATACCCTTAGTTTTAAAAAGCAAATGAAGCAGCTAGGTGGTGGTGGCACACGTCTTTAATCCCAGCACTCAGGAGGCAGAGACAGATGGATCTCTGTGAGTTTGAGGCCAGCCTGGTTTATAGAGCAAGTTCCAGGACAGCTAGCTCTACACAGGGAACCCTTGTCTCGTTAAAACCGAAAAAACAAACAAATAAACAAACCCAAGTGTCATTTCACACTGCAGAGGTGATTACCTGCAGAAGACCCATACAAGATCTAGCAGGACATAATCCTGAGGGAGACGGCCCCAAGCCAATCCCTGTGATGAGGAGCTGTTGGCTGTACATAAGTGCTGGAGAAGGAGACTCGTTCACTATTGAGGGTGTGCTAGTGCCAAACTCCAGTGACTGGCCGCACACTCTTGCACACATGAGCAATACAGGCTGGCCTTTGTGCAGTGATTCTCAACCTGTGGGTCTCAACCCTCTTGGGTCACATGGTTGCCTAAGACCATCAGAAAACACAGAGATTTACATTACAATTCATAACAGCAGCAAAGTTACAGTTATGAAGTAGCAAGGAAATAATTTTATGGTTGGGGGTCTCCACAACATGAGAAACTGTATTAAAGAGTCACAGCATTGGGAAGGTTGAGAACCACTGTGTTCGTGGTTGTCAAAAAGGAAGGGGAGGAGGAGGAAGAAGAAGAAGTTGTTGTGGGAAGCATGTTGGTAGTGAGTACATAGGGGGAGTTTGAGGAGGGGAGTCAAGTAGATATGATCAAATTTCATAGTATTTGTGTATGAAATCCTCAAGGAGAAGTTTTTAAAATATTGCCGTGTGGACCCAAGTTTCTGGCTTTTGTCAGACGGCATCCGTCACGACAGTGGCCCATGGTGATGTAGCGAATGTTCATCATCAGTCTCAAACCAGCTTTCTTCAAAGGCCTGAGTCATAAAATCCTTGGGGGCTAGCCTGAGCTCCTCCAGAGTTATCTTCCAAAGACCCCAAGATCCCCTACACATGACACTTCAGGTACCATCATTTCTATTCAGTCCAGAAGGCCCAAGCAGTGTAGCAACTGGTATGCAACATCTGACCTTGTCAAAGCCGAATCTGCCGTGCATGCGAAGCCCTCATGGTCTCACTAAAAACATGGCTCCTTTTTAGGTAACTCACTAACTGGGTTCTCATGCCATGGCCAAATAAAGCATATGCTGCCCCTCAGATCTAGAAACTCTTGTCTTTTCCTCTGTGGTAAGAGGAACTAGATGTGAAAGCTTATTCTTTACCTTGGCGGAGATCATTTGCTATGGCTGGGGACTACTAGATTCCTGAAAATTTTCATAAACAAGCAGGCCTAAGAATTTTTACGTGATACAAATCCACCCCGTGTCCATACAAAGACCCATACTGTGCTCGCGGCAGCTTTATTCAAAGTAACCCAAACTGGGAACAGCTCAAATATCTGTGAGCAAATGAATAAGTAAACCAGTTGTGGTGTATTCTTACAGTGGGGCTGTTCAGTAATAAAACAGAGAAGACTAGGAGCTCTCACAGTGTAGATGAACCAAACCACAAAACCATTATGCTGGTCAAAAGAAGACAGTGCTGTGTGGTTCCCTGGGCTGGATGCTCTAAAGAAGATAAGAATGATCTGCAGAGACAGAAAGCAGATCGGTGGCTCTCTGGAGGTGGGGGTGATATCACTGGGCATGGGGCAGCACAGAATCTTTTGGGAACAGAAATGTTCAACATTTTTATTTTGATGATGATTACAAGAATACACACATTTGGGTTTTTTTATAAAGATTTTTTTTTATTATTGTATGCAAGTACATTGTAGCGGTCTTCAGACACACCAGAAGAGAGCATCAGATCTCATTACCCATGGTTGTGAGCCACCATGTGATTGCTGGGAATTGAATTCAGGACCTCCAGAAGAGCAGTCAGTGCTCTTAACCGCTGAGCCATCTCTCCAGCCCAACACATTTGTTAAACTACAAAACCTCAAATTGGGTTTCCTGAGTTCCTGCCTTGGCTTCCCTTGACTGTCACCATCAAGCATAAGCAGAGATAAACCTTTTTCCTCTGTAGACTGGAATTCGAGGCACACATTGATCTGACTGACTGATTAAAAACTTCAGTGACCATGGAGAGTTTGGAATCTTGCTGACCTGAGAGCCTAATTACGATTTATTCTTTTGGCCAAAAGCTATTCCTTGCCCTCCTAACAGATTTTTTTAAAAACCCTTCAGAGTATATTGACTTAACAAAAACCCCCCCACCAGCAGCAGGGCTAAGAATGCTGCTGGCTGCATTGGAGGCCACAAGCTAAGTTCCCTCTGTCTCTGTTACTGTCCACGTAACGTTTCCACCCACATACTTTAAAAATGCCTTGATTTATAACTTCCTGCGTTCTGTTCCTATAAGGGCTCCACGGAACTGCTTCCACCTTGGAATGTTGTATTTCGGGAAAGCTAAGTATAGGTCCCAAGGCCATGGTCACTCAGATTTGGCTCAAGAATATACTCTTATTCCATTTGAGGTGGAGGCTGTGTGCTTGTGTGGGTGTGTGCATGTGCCTGTGTGTGTGTATGTGTGTGTGAGGGGGGATGCGTGTGTGGGGCAGGCACATGTGCGTACATGGGTGAGTGAGTGTGTGGGTGTGTATGGGCATGTGAGTGTGCAGATGTATACGTGGGTGCTTGGGTGGTACAGGCACATGTGTGCGTGAGTGAATGAGAATACACATGGTGCATGGGTATGTGTGTGTGTGAGTGTGTGTGTGTGTGTGTGTGTGTGTGTGTGTGTGTGTGTGTGTGTGTGGTATAGGTTCATGTGTGGTGCAGGCGCACGTGTGCACTCATCCATGGTATAGGCACACATGTACATTTGTGTTGATACCTTTCCCAAGGCTTTTTGGCCAAGGTCTTTGTCACAGCAACAGAAAAGCAGGATAAAACAGACTCAAACCCTGAATATATGTGCTTTTGAATCAAGACTTCTCCTAGGTATTTGCTGAGCATCTCACACACCAGACTGCGAACTTTGTTTGCAACGGAGCTCCGCTCACTTCATCCTGTCCACTGTGATCCAGGCAGGTTCACCTGACAGGTGTGTCTTAGAGAAGCCCACGCCCATGATCTCAGGTGTGTCTTAGACAAGCCCACACCCACGATCTCAGGTGTGTCTTCCTCTGTCATTTATTCCTCCCCTTCTCTTAACACTCATGCTTAAAATTCTATATTTAAAATTACTTTTAACAAAATCTAACTTTGCTTTCATACCGGCACATCCTGAAATTCGTTTCTGAGGTGATTCCAAGGATTAGGATTTGTTTGTTTGTTTGTTTAAATCTGAATGGACGTCCCTAAAAAGCTAAGGGAACTTCCTGGACTGGAGCTCTAGACAGTACGGCACTGCGTCTTCAGCCCTCTCCCCCCCAGTACAGCCATTCCAAGGTCATCGATGATCTAAGGGCTTTTTTTCTTCCTATTCTTCCATCATAAATGACCCTTCCATGTTAACCTCAACCCCATTGACTCAGATGGTTTCTAGAGTGTTCACCCTCTGTTGCATTTTTAGGAAATAGAAAAAGAAGAGGAACTTACCCCTCCAAAGAGCTCCCCTGAAAGCCCCACCCACAGGAAGCCCCATCCACAGACTTTCCTAAGAGCCGGGGCGTGGTGGCGCCCGTCTTTAATCCCAGCACTCGGGAGGCAGAGGCAGGTGGATTTCTGAGTTCGTGGCCATCCTGGTCTACAGAGTGAGTTCCAGGACAGCCAGGACTATACAGAGAAACCCTGTCTCAAAAAACAAAACAAAACAAAACAACAACAACAACAAAAAAAGGGAATGCTGTTCTTCCAGAGGACCCAGGTCTAATTCCCAGCACCCACATGGCAGCTCACAATTCTCTGTAACTTCAGCTCACAATTCTCTGTAACTTCAGTTGCAGGGAACATTACGCCCTCTTCTGGCTTCCTCAGGTACTGCACAAACATGGTATACATACATACATACATACATACATACATACATACATACATAACACTGAGACACAGAAAAAAAAAAGAAATGAATCTTTAAAAAAAAAAAGCTTGACCACATAAATAGAATACATATAATATTCAAGCATTTCTTATTCCCATTTTCTTTCTGAATAAGCTAGCTGAAGATGTTACCATTTGTGGTGTTAATGGATTTTATAACTAATTCGGGATGTGGCTAAATTCATAGCACTGAAATAATTTATTTGAACTTCCTGGTTCCTACAAGCTTAATTGTCAACTTTTAACATTAAACATAAGGTCTCCATGCTTTCAATATGGAACACTCACACTGGTTTACGCCTGTAATTCTATTTTGTTGATTATTCCTAGATGTTGTGCCATCTATTTAAAGTGAATCTCCTGAGACCCTTATGTGTTTACTGTTTTAGAAAAAAGAAGATGCTCTCACATATCTTGAGAAGTAATATGGTTTTATTGTACCTGAAGCTTGTTAAGAACTACTGAGATGGCCGGGGGTGGTGGGGCATGCCTTTAATTCCAGCACTCAGGAGGCAGAGGCAGGCAGATTTCTGAGTTTGAGGCCAGCCTGGTCTACAAAGTGAGTACCAGGACAGCTGGGGCTATACAGAGAAACCCTGTCTCGAAAATCCAAAAAACAAACAAACAAAAACTCTACTGAGATGTATACTAGGTATCAGGGAGGGTGGGGTGTGTATGAACTACAGAACCCAGCAGTGCTTGACACTGTGGAATTGAAAAGAAATGCCAGTCACAATACCAAATGCAACCATATACACTCAAAGTATTTTCAAACACAAGGAGAGGTGATATACTCAACACTCAGGAAGCAGAGGCAGGAGAATCACTGCAAGTTTGAGGCCAGTCTGGCTTACATCATGAATAGCAGCAGCCAGACCTTTATACCAAGACCCTGTTTAGAGCAGAGACCCTTAGCCACCATCTCAGCTGTCGCAAGCTTATCCATCGCGTCTCTGGTCTATCTAGAGCAGTGGTGCATCTCAGCTGTTTCAAGCTTATCCATCGCATCTCTGGTCTATCTAGAGCAGTGGTGCATCTCAGCTGTCTCAAGCTTATCCATCGCATCTCTGGTCTATCTAGAGCAGTGGTGCATCTCAGCTGTCTCAAGCTTATCCATCGCATCTCTGGTCTATCTAGAGCAGTGGTGCATCTCAGCTGTCTCAAGCTTATCCATCGCATCTCTGGTCTATCTAGAGCAGTGGTGCGCAACCTGCCTGGTGCTGTGACTCTTTCAATGCAGTTTCTTATGTTGTGGTAACCTCTCCCCCCAATTGTAAAATTATTTTCATTGCTACTTCATAACTGTAATTTTCTTACTGTTATGAATCATAATGTAAATATCTGATATGCAGGAGATCTGGTATGACCCTGTGAAAGGATCATTTCACACACACACACACACACACACACACACACACACACACACACATAAAGGAGTCATGACTCACAGGCTGAGTGACCCCTGTCTGATCCAGAACAAGTGAATGAGCTATTTCATTCAAAATGAGCTATGCAGCCAGGCGTGGTGGCTCACGCCTTTAATCCCAGCACTCGGGAGGCAGAGGCAGGCGGATCTCTGAGTTCGAGGCCAGCCTGGTCTACAGAGTGAGTTCCAGGACAGCCTTGGCAACACAGAGAAACCCTGTCTCGAAAAACAAAAACAAAAACAAACAAAAAAAATGAGCTATGCAAAAGACAGCCCAAGCTTTCTATTTTGTGATTTTAAAATTATTCTTATTTACTTTATTTTGTGTGCGAATGTTTTACCTGAATGCTTTGTCTGTTCTTCCAGAGGACCCAGGTTTAATTCCCAGCACCTGCATAGCAGCGCACAAGCCTCAATGCCTTGTGGCGTGAGGTTCAAAAGATAGCAAGACGGCATCCGATCTTCTGGAGCTAGAGTTACTGACGGCTGTGGAGCAACATTTAAGCGCTGGGAATTGAAATGTGCTTTCAAGATCTATTCAAATATTGTACTCACTAAATATAGTACTCACTCCTGGGGAGTGCCACAAAGAGCCTCATTATTCTCTAAACGACTGGAGCAAACTGGAGTTCCATACTGATGATGAGCAAGAAAGTAGGCGATATAAGAACAAGCAACCGTGCAGGGGCTGGAGAGATTGCCTGGCAGTTAAGAGTGCATACAGCCCCTGGCAGAGGACCTGAGCTCAGTTCCCAGCACTCCCATAGCAAGTGTTTCACAACCACCTAGCTCCAGGGAGATGAGCTGTCTCGAGCCTACAAGAGCACAGGCATACACGTGAGTAAAAATAAAATTCAAATGCAAATGGACTGTAACACTAAGAAATGTACCTTAAGACAAAGAGCGGGTGAACTGCATGGGTTCGTTAAAAATTTAAGCAAGGGCTGGTGAGATGGCTCAGCAGGTAAGAGCACCCAACTGCTCTTCCGAAGGTGATGAGTTCAAATCCCAGCAACCACATGGTGGCTCACAACCATCCGTAATGAGATCTGGCTCCCTCTTCTGGAGTGTCTGAGGACAGCTACAGTGTACTTACATATAATAAAATAAAATAAATCTAAAAAAAAACGTTTAAGCAAAATAAAATAAAAAGCTTAAAGCCTAAGCACGTGGGAACATGAGATTCAGCTGAGTGCAGTAGATCCTGCACAGTTTTCTTTACTGACAACCCTGTGCGAGGCTGTTATGGGCCCTGCTTTTACAAAGGGGGATGCTGAGACCACACAAGGCATGCAGTGACACTGGCATCCTAGAGTGACATCACTGCAGTGACGGCCGTTGCTAACATCCATGCACTTACCATACACTGAGCACTTTATATCCATTTTAACCCTTGAGTTTTACAAAGGTCTTCAAGCCAAGCTCCACTCACATCACCACACCATAGACAAGTACACTGGGGTTCGGGAAGCATAGGTACCACTCTGTAACTAACTACACAGAGAGAACTTGTACTCTACTCATTACAGACCGTGAGTTTATAAGCCTGCACTACACAGGAGGTAGGGCGGGGAGGAGGGGGACACAGATAGAAGAAGAAACAAGGGTAAGTTGCAGCCACATTTGAAAGCTGTGGTGGCACACACCTTTGATCCCACTACTCGGGAGGCAAAGGCAGGCATTATCTCCGTGATTTTTGAAGACAGCCTGGTCCACAGAACTAGTTCCAGGACAGCCAGGGCTACACAGAGAAACTCTGCCTCAAAACACACAAACCAAACAAGCAGACAAACAAAAAGAGATTGTTGCTGATGGTCGGGAGTCAGGGTTGGATGTTTCTAGATTACTTGCATTTTATTCAAGAATGAAATAAAAGCCCACCCAGATTTGTAAAAGTAACAAGGAAAAGTGTATTCAAAATAAAGCAATAGAAAAGATCAGAAAAAACTGCCAGAGAGCAACAGGCCACAAGACTGGATACTCGAGGTCCCCCATTATTGTTTGGAGCTTTCTACTATGGGATTCAAGGGCAGGGGGGACGGGCAGCAACTAGGGGACATAGAAAGGGTAGCTCCTTGTCTTAATTGGACATTTTTTTTCACTCATGTCTCTTCCTGTAACGTGTCCAATTTTAATCAATTAGTAATCAAGAGAGGAGGGCCTATTGTGGGTGGTGGCATCCCTGGGCTGGTAGTCTTGGGTTCTATAAGACAACAAGCTGAGCAAGCCAGGGGAAGCAAGCCAGTAAGAAACATCCCTTCATGGCCTCTGCATCAGCTCCTGCTTCCTGACCTGCTTGAGTTCCAGTCCTGACTTCCTTTGGTGATG
>CACVCL010023349.1:0-18638 GCA_902729485.2 Mus minutoides
CAGGGGCCAGGAGACCTTGTAAGTACCTTGCACAGTTAGGTGACAGGGTTGTATAAGAAATGACTGTGAACCACGCTTCCAGAAATGCTGGCCTCTATGATGCTCACACAGTGTGGCCAGGGGTTCTGTCGCCTTGTCAACTCCAAGCCTCATCCCTCAGAAGCTTAAAAAAAAAAAGAGAGAGAAGATACTCATGGCCTTCTTCTCTTCTTCACTGCTTCACTCAAGATATTTAAAAAACAACAAAAATCAGCCCTTGAAGAAAGCATCTCAGAACAGAGTTAAACCACTCTTGCCTTGAAGTGGATAGACTGCCAACAGCCAGTTAAAATGTTTTATTAATTCTTTGAGAAGTTCATGCGATGTATTTTGGTTATATTCTTTCCCTACAGCTCTTTGCAGATCCAACTCACCCTCCAACCTACCCAATTTTGTACTCATTCTCTCAAAAGTCCAAGTCGATTCTGTGTTACCTGAATAGAAAGTGGTCCACCGTGCCGGGGTGACACCCTTAAAGAACCCGTGTCTTCAATCCCTAGCAGCTCCCAGGGAATCTCAATAAGTCGCTAACTAGGATTGGATTTTGTGTCCACTTCTCCCTGTCTGTGATGGTTACTTTAATTTCAAAAGCAGCATAACGTCAGCATATAGAACTCCAAGCTCCATAGTGTTTTGGGGTCTCCACTGAATCCTTGTGATCTGGCATAGAGCATTCCAGATTTTCTTCCCAGACACATGGCCAAGAGCTAAGAGAAATATATGTGTCCTTAAGGGGAAGCAGCAGTTGAGTTTGTAGGGTCCCACAATGTAACCAGAGAGAGTATATGGAGGTGAAACTTTTCTTTGATATTTAACATTTTAACTTAATATTTTGTATCAGCTTTTCACTTAGCTCTGCAATATTTCAAAATTTAAGAATGTCAAGATATTTTAAAGGGTTTTTTTTGTTTTGTTTTGTTTTTCCCTAGCCCTCTGGTGTCTGAGTATAATTCTGAGTCCAGGAAAACATCTCATGCTTTTCCTATGGGGTCACATTGTCCCTTGAATTCATTGTTCCAGCTTAAAATGTTAGAAAAGGTCCAGAGATTCAAGTTCAAAACCACACCTTTCCAGGCTGGGGAGATGACTAAAGATAAAGTACTTACCACATGCATGAGGACATGAATCTGCAAGTCACATAAACAGCCAGGTTTAGTTTAATCTGAGAATCCCGGGCTAGTGAGAGGGTCCTTTGTCATCACTGTCAACAGCAACAGTTTACAATAACAATAAAAACGAGAGCCAGAGAAAAATAACATATATGTTTAACACACACACACACACACACACACACACACACACACACACACACACCTTGTCTTTAAGAAATATTCAATAATTACAGACATATCTAGATACTGACATCAGTTTAAATTCTATCTCAGACACATAGATGCTTTTATACAATTTTCTATATACTTCTTTAGGAGTTAGACATGTTTCATATCTACTAAGTAAAAATTAGATTGATGCTAAACTAATAACTGGGCCACCCAAGTCCTTTGCCTGGATCCACTTTCATCTGCTCACGTGTGCCACCCAAGTCCTTTGCCTGGATCCACTTCCATCTGCTCACGTGTGCCACCCAAGTCCTTTGCCTGGATCCACTTCCATCTGCTCACGTGTGCCACCCAAGTCCTTTGCCTGGATCCACTTCCATCTGCTCACGTGTGCCACCCAAGTCCTTTGCCTGGATCCACTTCCATCTGCTCACGTGTGCCACCCAAGTCCTTTGCCTGGATCCACTTTCATCTGCTCACGAGTTTGCAGGGAAGACCGTGCCGGTTGCTGACCTCAAGCTGAACTCCACTCTTCAGTGTGCCGCTTTGGATCTTAGTTCTCTCTTCCATTTGCCCCAGTCTCATCTTTTTGGGGGTTTTGTGAGACTCAATTAACATTTTGTCACCTTCAGAAGCCATATCAGATATCCTTATGCCTCCTTAGTCTCCCCGTCCCGTTCCTCTCCTTTAGTAATTTAAAATGTGGGATATTTTATATTTGAAGTTCTAAAATTAAAAACAAGTCAGTTGAGGTTAAATATTATTTTCTGAAGCCAAATGTGCTGCTTTCATTGAGGTTTTTTTTTCTGCTTAAAATAGAAACAGGTCCCTAAAGCTCCTTGCTATGATTTCCTTATTTGAGAAATGATGATTAGATTAACGGCACTGCCCACCCCAGTCAGTAATAAGGGTTTGAAAAAAAAAAAACCTCTAGAATAGATGCCTTTTTCTAGTCTTACAACTTCATTTCACATATCTCCTGAGAGCCACTCCAGCACAGTCTCAGCCCATCTCACTTATACTCATTTCAGAAATCAGCACTGAAATGCTCACTGCTCCGTGTGTCCATTAGCACTGAGCCACGAAAGTCTTCTAATCATCTCCATGAGTTCCGCTAAAGCAAAACTATTCAATGGTTTGCTAAAGCATTGGTACCCAGAGGCTTAAAATAATCTATAGTTCAATGGCTGCTAATATTCTAGAACTTGTAGTTACTTATAGACTATGTATATGCATATAAGTCATGTACATTCCAACATATATGTCAAGATTTGTAACTACACGAACAATATTAACCATCTATCAAACAACAACAACAACAACAACAAACCGGGGTAAAATCTTTTTGAATAGCTTGTTCTCTTTCAAAAGTTTCAATCACACTAGACAGATCCACAGTGACTTATCATTTTGATGTGAACTTGCAACGTTTACAGGAAACCCAGAACTCTTCAGAGTGCTTTAATTGGGATGAAGTGTTATCTGCCTACCTTTTTCCCTGCTGATAACAACCTTGGCTCATTTGCTCACACTTTCCAATGTCCACAGCACCCAAATGTGAACTTGCTGTCCTCAGAGGATTGCAAACAATCTTAATATCTCAGTAGTGAATATTTAAAAGATTAACCAATATTCTGGAATCATAATTAGACAATGTAGAGAAACAAAATATTCCTGTGTAAAGCTGAGCAGGGTAGCATTGACCCTAGCATTCAGGGAGCAGAGGTGGCCAGATCCTGAGGTCAGCCATGGCTACACAGTGTGACTCTAACTCAAAATAATATTAATAAGTAATATCAGTAATAATTCTTAGACACAGAGGTGAAAAATTTTAAATACCTTGTTGTTTTCTCAGTACCGGATAAAACAGGAAGCACATTTCTCTTGGCAGTAACATCCCCCAAGTCATGAATGAACATTATCTATCTATCTATCTATCTATCTATCTATCTATCTATCTATCTATCATCTATCTACCTATCTATCTTAGTCCTAAGCCTTGTAACTTCCTAAAGTCAGTGAATACATTAAACACAGTAAAATATTTTTGAATAGCTTTTTCTCTTTCAAAAATTTCACAATCACTTTAGACGAATCCCCAATGACTAGTCATTTTGATGTGAACTTGTAACCTTTATAAGAAAACCAGAACTCTTTAGAATTCTTTAATTGAAATGCAATGTACTACTGAAAGGTACTTGACCAAAATATGTACATTTAAAAAAAAATGATTTCAGGCCTTGGTTCAGTATGTCTAAGGCAGGCTGGAAACAAGGATTTTATAAACTTTCCCAAGTGGTTGTGATAAATAACCAGGTTTGAGAGCCATTGCCTTGGGGGATTTAGTATAATCCAATTACTTTCTGGCAGTCTGGAGGTGAGAGGCATGGCTGGGTTTGATCTATTGTGTGAAACCAGATTTCCCAGAAAAGCTCTCCTCGGAAGATATTTTAGAAATCTATTTCATACAGTCATTTCTCTGGAGTGTTTTGATGGTCATGCTCAAGGCCTGGCAAAAATTGGATGGACTTTGCAGGTCACTTAAAACGATTCAATTTTGTAAAAATGCGTCTAGATCTGTAATGCTGCAGTAGTCTTTGGGGGAAATTTTCCTCTAGAGAAGAAGTGCATGCTCTGCGCACCCATTTAACTAAGCAATCATGACAGGTTCACACCCAAGTGCCTTCTGTTCTTGATAGAGAATGAGACATTGAACGTCTTGTGGGCACTTAAAAGACACTGCAGGTTTTACCATGGGTTTTGTTTCTCAAAAGTAAGTAAGTAAGTAAATAAATAAATAAACATCTATTTTTAAAAACAAAACTGATTTTATTTCTTTCACTTCTAAGGTAATGTTTGAAAAGATTTCTCCTTTTAATGTGAGCTTAAGCTTTTCTATTTCTATTTCTTCATATTCATTAAAAAAATTCCTTTAACCTAAGAATCCATGCATTTGATAGTACGCCAAGAACTTTGTCTCATATATTCCAACCTTCACAACTCCTTAAGCTAGAAATTCTAGTTACAGAGGGAGAATAGATATTTTTATCTCTTTCCTGCTCTTCTTGGTTGTTGAGGTTGGTTCTTACCCATGCTAGTGGCCCCCGAAGGCTCCCAAGCATTGTGTTTACCGATTGGTTCTCAAGGCTACCATGTGATCGTAGCTGGCCAATCATAACAGCCCATGCTTCCTGGAGCAGTGATTGGTCCAGGAGTGTGACACACCCTAAAAATAAATCAATGAGTTACAATGAGATTCTACTCCAACTTCCTGACCTTCATAAACCAGGAGAGTGAGACTCTGGGCCAATTGGAAGCAGATTTTCTTCCATCTTGTGATGAAATTGTACACACACAGTATTTGAAGATAGGCAGAGAAGAAGGATGGAGTCAAATTTGTGACTCCATTTTGATGCCTAATTATCGTAGTAAAATAAAGCTTGTGGCTTTTTACTCTTTGAACTACTTTGAATAGAATTTTCGGAAAGAACAATATAAATAATAATCTCCAAATGCCGACTAACCGAATTATTTTCTTCATGTTCCAAAATGAGTTAAATGAAGCCTGGAAAGGTTAACTTGACTTAGTAAATCAACCCGACTTGAAGTCATATTTTAAAATTACATTCTCTCTCCTTCATGCCATTATCTTCTCTGTCAGACTCTGCTGAAGAGGTTTGTCACTGGGGAATGATGTTTAAAAAAAAAAAAAGAAAAAAAAAAATAGGTCAAATCGGCTTCCTGAGAATGCTGAAACACCAAATACGCCCGAGTTAGCTGAACTGCTTTTAACCCAAATTCACAGGATATGTGCACAAATTTCAAGGGCATAAGATGCCAAACATGGAAAAGGAGGAGGCAGGGGAGGAGGAGGTGGAGGAGGAGGAGGTGGAGGAGGAGGAGGAAGAGGAGGAGGAGGAAGAGAAGGAGGAGGAAGAGGAGAAGGAGGAAAAGGAGGAGGAGGAGAAAGGACAAGGAGGAAGGAAGGAAGGAAGGAAGGAAGGAAGGAAGGAAGGAAGGAAGGAAGGAAGGAAGGAAGGAAGGAAGTTCTAAATAAACTAGAATTGTAACTATATATTATACAAGGATGAGCAGATTTTTCTCAACGGTCCTTCAGCATTTCAATTAAGGGCAATAGTAAACAATAAATAGAGTCTACCATTATGGCACGTCTACGGAAATGTTCTGCAGGATAGGGAAAACAGGTTGCTGCAGTTTGAAATATCACCTGCATAAAAACGGAGCACCGATCTGAAGGTCTGGAACCCGTGAATGAAATGTTTTCTAGACTAAGGAAAAGGAGGTTCCCTCTTCCATCCAGAGGGAGAGGGAAGTTGGTCACTTGACCCCTCTTAATTTTTTCCTATTCTGTGTTACTCCTGTCCCCCTTTAACAGAGTGCTTTCCCACCAACAATGAAGCTGAAACACATGATGTTTAAAATCGGAATATGTCCAGAAGAAATTCCAAAATAGAACTGGGTATGCACGGAGAGCGGACAGCTTGGTGTGTCTCAGTAAACGTATGATTAGTTTTTAATTTTATTTTTGTCACTTAACAAATATGTTAAAAAACAAGTAAGATCCAGACATGATGGTACATACCTCTAATTTCATCTCTAGGGGGTACAAAGTTACGAGAAATTGCTAGCCTGGGCTACATAGTTCAACCTTAAAAAACAATTAAAGTATGAAAATCATACTGAGATCCCTATGAGCTATGTACATGGTGAGAAAGCCTGGTTGCGTGCCCCTGACGTTAAGGAGTATGACTCACTGGAACCGGTGGCAATGAGATGATCTTCCCAAGACAATCAGCAGTACTGATACATCTCTTGGGTATTTTTTTTTTTCAGCACACACTTGCTCAGAATGAAATTCAGGATTTAAACTGACATTCACTACTAACCATTGCAGTTGCCTTGAGATTTATAATAAAGGGATTTCTTTCATCTAGCCCGGGGTTTATGAGAGTAGGAGAATAATGTTTGGAGGTGTAACAAAATGTTGCCTTATGTTTTTGTTTTGGTTTTGTTGTACTTTTTCTTTTGAGATAAGTCTTACTCTGTAATTCAAGATAGTCTAGAACTTTCTATGTATCCTAGGGTGGCCTATAGCTCACAGTAATTCTCTGTCTTAGTTTCCCAAATCTGCGATAACTTGTGTAACACCATGCCCTATGTGTGTGTATGTGGGTAGTGTGTATGGTTATTGATCAGGGAGGCATATATATGTGTTTGTGCATGTGTGTGTACAGTTATATGTGTGTCTGTGCATGTTGAAGTCAGAAAGCAACTTTGAGTATTGTCTTCAGGAGCTATCCACTCTTCACTGTGTGATAGCACCTTTCACTGAAGCCAGAGCTGGCTGATTAGCCTAGACTTGTAGGCTGGGAAAGCCCAGGGATCTACCTATCTCTGCCTCTCCAGGGATTGCAAAGATTGCAACTGTATACTCTCTCTCTCTCTCTCTCTCTCTCTCTCTATATATATATATATATATATATATATATATATATATATATATATATATATATATATATATATGGTACTGGAGATCTGAACCAAGTTTTTATACTTGACTTATTAGCACATCACTGTTTGAGTAACCTGTCCAGACCTGCTTTACTTTTGTTGTTTTGTTTTTCCTTCCTTCTTTCCTTCCTTCCTTCCTTCCTTCCTTCCTTCCTTCCTTCCTTCCTTCCTTCTTTCCTTCCTTCCTTCCTTCCTTCCTCCCTCCCTCCCTCCTCCTTCCTTCTTTCCTCCCTTCTTCCTGCATTCCTTTCTTTATTTCCTTTTCTTGTTTTCCTTTCCTGTGTGTGTGTGCATGTGCGTGTGCATGTGCGTGTGCGTGTGCGTGTGCGTGTGCGTGTGTGTGTGTGTGTGTGTGTGTGTGTGTGTGTGTGTGTATTATGGCATCTGTGCTAGTATGTATGTCCTCCTCTCCCTAACAATTATTTCAACCTACTCGATGCTGAGAAAATGTGCCCATGTGCTTTCTGACAGCTGTAGCTAACTAATTTTGAGGCTTTTATTTTCCCTTGTGGGGTTATTTTACAATTTCTTGATGTTTTTTTCAGAAACTAGAAATTTGAGGGCGTTTTCGTTTCAGTTTTTATTTGTGAGAGTGACAGTTTGATAAACATCTTTATTCATTTCTCTTAGTAATCCTATCTAAGGACATTGTTAGTATCTCAGCTATAGCATTGGTTGATTTTGACGTGTAAAATATTTAATTTGGGTTTGTGGCTTTTGCCCAAGGCATTCTGGCTAAGTGCTCTACTACTGAATTATATCATAAACTCAGGAACATATAGCCAGATATAGAAACAACAAGCTGTTTTCCAAAGTGATAAACCATTTCATATCCTCACCAGCAGTATCTGAACACCTGTGGATTTACATGTTTACTTGAATTTATCATTATCCAATGTCTCATTGTCTGTACACTTAGTGGTTATGAACCTAATTTATTTATTATTTTAATTTTGTTTCTTTAATAAAGTTGGACACATTGTATCTATTTTTAAAAGTTAAAAAAATTATTTTTTGTGAGTATGCTTTTCCTACATGTACATCTGTCTATTACTTGTGTGCCTGATACCCAAGGAGGTCAGAATAAGTTGTTGAAATGTGTGAATCCAGATGTTTCCTTTCTAATCCACGGAACACACTTGTTTATGGCTGTTGCATAGAAATTTCTGGTTTCTGTGGAGACTCAGTTGTGTCCTGTGATGCTTTTTTGGGACCTGTCTTATGAGAGGATGTTTTGCTGAAGCAAACACATGAGAGGATGTTTTGGGGAGAACAGACACATAGGGTTTTCTGGAAGCTCCCTGGGAAAAGGGCATGCGATGTTTTGCCAGAGCAGACATGTGAGAGGACAGGTGATGTTTGGAAAGAGTATAAGTATAACCCAGCAGACAGTGGATGACATCGTGGCATTGGTTCGCCTTGACACCCTTTGCTGGTGATCTGACAGTGGTCGTGGATGATGCTAGTCTTCACTGACTGATGATGCTCTGGCATTGGCTCGACTTGCCGTGCTCCCTGATCACTGTTTGTCGTGACTCTGTAGAGACAAATGCACCAAAGAACTTCCTGTGGTATCCCAGCGGCTTCTTGCTGCTCCTGTGGACTCAGACCCACTGCTGGAGCCTTGCGGTTTCTTCTGGATAGAACTGCCCTTGCTAATTCATGAGGGTGTTTGCGGATTGAGCTACCACTGTTGATTCACGTGACTGAACTGCTAACAATGAAGATTGGAATTGGTCCCCAGAAAACTCTTTCTAAACAGGTCCACACCTCCAATTGTCCTATTAACCTTTCCTTTCCATTATCTTTGGTGGGTTGTGGACTAGAAGTGAAGTTAAAGTGTTAAAGAACCCTTATTAAAGTAGCTTTTGAAAAATCTAAGCCTATAGTTGCCCATTTCCTTTTTGAGCTGTCTTTCCTTATTGAATTGGAAGTGTTTTTGAAACACATCCTGGCGTCTGTTTCCTTATCGATCTTGCACTACAGATGCCTTTGGTTTGTAGCATTTTCTCTTTGCTTCCTTCCCAAAGCATTTAAGAATCTTGTAAAATTTAATATAATTGACTCAGTATTTCCATTGTGATTGGTACTCACCATTCTTCTTAAGGAAAGCCTCAGTGAATAAAATCTTTAATGTTCTAGAAACTTTATTTCCTTACTCTCCATCTTATCTGAAATTAACCTTGATATACTGATATGGGATAGAGAATGATCTTTTCTCCTATGATTATCTGACTTTCATTCCCTCTGGTGTGTGCTTTGGTCTTTCATATGCATGGTCTCATACTGTTTCTATTCTATTCTGTTAGCTAAAAAAATATGATTCTGTATAGTCATCTACTATATACTTTATACTTCTTTATAGGTATTCTACTTTTATAAAGACTCTAAAGTGGTTGGGCATATACTATTACCATTTCAATTAGAGAACATTTCGGCTTTACTTGTTCCTTTGAACTCTTGTTGATAGTCATTTCAATAATAAGTTCTCAAGTTCTCCCAAATACATGCTCGGAATTCAGGTTTTCAGAAGGGCCAGTACCAGAGCTTACATGTAGCTTTCAAACCTGAGTTCTAGCTCACAGTCAGTCCTTTCCCCTGAGTCAGACATCAGTCCTTCCTAGAGTCCTGTACACTGCCCTAGCTCTACAGATGACTGCTCTTCTGTCTCCATGAATAGCTTCCATCAACAATGCTCCAGAGCTGTTTGGCTATTTGCACATGTTATGTACATGATATTGTAAATATGCCAGTCTTACCCACCTGCCTTCCCAGTGGTGAGCAGTCATCCTCTTGCTGCTGGATGCTATAAGTCACACTGCCTTCTTTTCATGACTGTACTCTGTGAGGAGCTGTGCGCATGCGCTCAGGAAGGAGCTCTCTGGATGGAAGGTTATGAGGATATCTCATCTGCTTAAATGTCACTAGATCGTCTTGTTATGTCCCAGTTCTGTAGGAAACCCAGAAGAGCTCAAGAATTGCAACGTCCGCTGCAATTTGCAAAAGAGTCCTTTTATTTAGAGTCTTGACTCAGATTGTAAGCCCCCTACAATGTAGGTTTGGCCTGCGACCCCTGGCTCGGGTGCTTTAATACTTATATACAGAAGAGTTAGAAATTCTTTGAATGCTTAGGGTGAAGGGGAGGACAAGTCGGTTGGGTAAGTCATAACTCAGACAGGATACCATTTGGTAGGGCAGAACTGCAAGGCTGGGAGGAGGACTAAAGAGTGTCTTTTGTGGGGCTATCAGGAACTAGTTTTATGGCCGGCCATAAAACTGTCTGTGACTTCTGATTACCTCTTTTCTCTGATTTAATCGTGGGACCCTAATCTCCTTTCTTCAAGGATAGGCACGCGTTGCACCTGGTTATCCAGGAGAGTGCTGGCCTTGGTGCCACCGAAGCTGAGGAGTTTTTGTTCTTTGTCTTACTCAGGTTGGCATTTGCGGCTCCTTGAGTCCTCTTGGAGTGGCTAAGGAGATGGAACGAACCCCTACATTTGCTGCAAGGGGGAGGGGGAGCAGGGCTTCCTAGAGGGCAATGTAGAGGCAAACTGCAAAAGCAAGCCTTATCCTGCTTCTCAGGGAAGATCCTAGAGGGAAGGGTGACTTCTGCAGGAGAGTGTAGGGGCGCAAGCCATCTGTGCACCTCAGCCTCGAAGGCTGCTGTGCTAGTTAAAAATTCTACATGCTTCTCACTGCCTGGTGTTTTTTTTTTTCTATGTCCCTATTTACTTACACATATATAACATCTTAGAAGTTTGGGCTTTCATGTATTTCCCTTTGTATAATTCCTAAATGTTTTCCAATGAGTATTCCTCCTTATATGATTATGAGATCATGAACAAGTTTGTTCTCCAGAACAGTTTACCCTCAATACACATGCGCCAATACAGGCAAGCAGTTGCATGTGCATACACAGATGCACACACATATACCACTGTTCTGTTTTCTTTATACATGCAAAGTATGCAGAAAGCGCTTTCCCAACCAACAGACCTCTACTCACCTACCTTCTTTTCTCCTTCTCCACTTAACCTAGTGAGAGCTTGCTCCCCTCTTTCCCCCCAAATTCTACTGAATCCTGGTAACATGGAAAAGCATGATCTGGTTTAATGGATATAAATATATGTTTGCAGTAGGAAAGTGGTGTTTTTTTTTTTTTAATTCAGATGATGAAACTGCAAAATATAACTAACTTTAGGCAATGTGAACAAGCCGAAGAGTGGTACCCAAACTGACTTAGCTGAGTCCACTGTCTGTGAACCCAGCTTCTTCATGGCAGACGACGGAACGCCATCTGCTGGGTGCCTTGTATTACTGTTCTCCAGACGTGTCTCTGCACTGCCACCTGGTGGCCTACCCTGATGCTGCAGCACACACTTGCTCAGAATGAAATTCAGGATTTAAATGGACACCACTACTAACTAACCCCTGCAGTTCGCATGAGATTTATAGTAAAGGGACTTCTTTCATCAACCCCGGGGTTGAAGAGGGTAGGAGAATAATGTTTGGAGGTGTAACAAAAATCATCTCTAAATCTTACTGATGCAATTCATACAGTATTCGTGTTGATTCATTGTTTATGATTCATCATTGTCTGTTGTCCAGAACACTAACAAATCATTGACTCTGAGAAATTTGTTTAGAACTTAAAGGTAAGTAATAAGTTAAAATGTATGCTTTCCTCCTCTCTATGGGGCTCTGTATGCCTTTCTGGGAACTTTTCGAGGTCTTAGTATTTTAATGTTGTATCCAGTCGCACAGGCCCGATGGCATTAGAATAATCCCTCTGTGTCCGGGGTATTGATTCCAGGGCCAATCTACAAGTGCGTCGTTCTTTTTTATATAAAATTGTATAGTATTTGCATATAACTTGTGTAATCCTCCATCATGCTTAAAATCACCCTCAAATAATTTATAATACTTAATATGTACAAATACTATGTAAATAGTGTCCTAAAAGTCTCTGCCGGGCGTGGCGGCGCACGCCTTTAATCCCAGCACTCGGGAGGCAGAGGCAGGCGGATTTCTGAGTTCGAGGCCTGCCTGGTCTACAGAGTGACTTCCGGGACAGCCGGGGCTCCACAGAGAAACCCTGTCTGGAAAAAACAAAAAGAAAAAAGAAAAAGTCTCTCTGTGGCTGTTCAGTACAGAAACAATAATATTTGAATACAATAATATTTGAATAAATAAAATAATATTCCAAGGTTGGCTGTGGCAATGCATGCCTGCAATCCCAGCATTCAGGAGGCAGAAGGAGAAGGATTAATTAAAATCTGAGAACAGTCTGAGCTCTTTAGGGAGTAAGAGTCACCAAGTCAAAGTAACAAAATGAGGAGAAACATAATCCTTATTTGGTTGGGTCTATCCATGTGGACATCAGGAATATGTGAGGCTACCCATATTCCATAAAAATTTGTTGAATGAGTAAAATAATTAACTTCTACCTATATGAACTGTGATTTAGTGTCGAGGAGACCAGATAAAGACTCCATTTCTGATATCAGACAAGAGTGTGATGGACTTCAAGCTTATAAATGAAAATGTAAGAGAATGACACAGGAGATGAAGCACTTCAAAGAACGCAGGCTAAATGGAGTGACATTTGCTAGTTAAGATCATAAATCACTGGCCTTTTATCTTTCTAAATAGTTTTTAGATTTTTTTTTATATATTTACATGTAAAATACACGGAACACATATGCAAAAATATACAGGCCTAAATATATTAAAAAGCAAGTATGGATTTAAAAAATATAAATGGCGTAGTTTTGATGGAATTCCTTGAGTTTAAGGTTTTTTTGTACGTAATGTGTGTGGAGGTCATTTTGTGACAGTCAGAAACCTAAAGAACTCTGCTTAACACCCNCTCTTCCTCTTCCTCTTCCTCTTTTTCTTCCTTCTCCTCCTCCTCTTCTTCTTCTTCCTCCTCCTCTTCCTTCTTTGAGGCAGGATTTCTGTGTAGCCCAGGGATGTCCTAGAACTCACTCAGTAGACCAACCTTGAATTTACAGAGATCCTCCTGCCTCCTGTGTGCCGGGATTAAAGGAGTGAGCCACCACAGCCGTGTACAATCCTTGACTGTTGTCCTCAGTGCACACTTTTCTCTTGGTTATAGTCCAAGAAATGGGTCAAAGTATTATGTATTTAAAATTTTGGTGACATAAGCCTATGTTAATTATGGATTGATATATCAAATGACAGAAGTCTTTCCCACTGGTATGGTTAGTGAAGCTTATATGTCTTTATTTTTGAAGTGTTTGATATAATCCCATTTGATGAGACAGTGTCAATTTTCTCCATTTTAATTCTTCTTTGAGCATCTTGTTAACACTGGCTGGGCTCCCCTTCCCTATCGTCCCCCCTTCTGTCCCCACCCCATCCTCACCCTCACCCTTCCTCCCCATTCCCTCACCCCTCTCCCCCTCTCCCCATCCCCCTAAGAATTCAAAGCCAAGCCTGACTCCTAGGAGGGGCTCCTCTGTAAACTCAACAGGAGGCTGTGCAGTGGTAATGATACACGTGGTGTCTGCTTTACAGCAGTGCATAAAAAAAGGTTTTTATGTGAGTAGAAATATACACCCATTTTAGTAAAAATATTAATGATGTATTAAGCAGACTAAAACTAACTAAGGTTTCATGGCTCAGAAATCATTAGTATTATCTTTTCCGCTTATATCTCACCAGCGATAAATTACTTTAAACAATGTTGGGGCTTTGCTACAGCTGTAGTTTGCAATCTGTTCTCCCCCACACTTAAAAACATATAAATTTTCTGTCATATCAATATGACATCTCTTCAAAGTTTGGCTGACACAACCCATAAGCATTTACAACTTTCCATTGACTCTGAAAATTTGCAAGGACCTATGTGTTTCATTTGATTGTGATAACGAATGAATCCAAGGCAGAGAAACTGAAGTATGTGTGTGTATTTTCTCAGGTACTAAATAAGAGAGATTCTTTTACTAAGCACCTGATGCATTCTAAATGGTTTGCGACGTATGTGATAATATGTAATTCTCACCACAACCGCTTTCCTAGGCAAGTGCAGTATCACTGACACCAACTCGCAGAGATTCCAGGAGACTGGAGAGCTGGCAGAAAACGCAGAGCCTGCAAATGATGAGGTCTCATTTAGAATGCTTAATGCCTGTAATTGATGTCCCCTGCTCTCCGGTTTACATCCTTTCTTCTTTTTTCAGAGCGCCCATTTTTTTTTCTTTTTAAAATTGCTACTTAAAATTGTTCGTGCCTTTGTCCCCAGTCAACATAATGTCACATGTGCATTCGTCTCCAAGAGCCACGGAGGTTTTATTCACTTCATAATTGTATTGAGAGTAATTTCCATGGGGAATTAAATAGCATTCTTCAATTGTTCTGGCTGCTTACAACAGTCCAGTGACCCGTGTCTGTGTTTGTTCTTTTTTTATTAACAGAAACGGAAATTTCAGGGAGGGAATAGCCTGGGCTGTCGTTGACCACTAAGGCTAGAGCGCCATCTGTCGGCGATAGAGCGCTAAGGCTGTGTGACCATCTCAACCACTCACAATTACCATCCTGCCTGAGAGGAAAATTCCCCATTCTAGCAAGCTTAAACCAAACCGGAGCTGACAGTAGGAACGAATGTGTTAGGATTAGATCTGACTTTAAATTTTAGTTCGAGAGGAAAATTTTAATAAGATATATCTTATACATGTAAACTGTATTTTTATCATATGCTTTTCTTTCTCATACCCCAGACACGCACCCTCCCCAAACGCATTCCGACCCCTTCACAGCCTCTCCGATTTGTTTTGTAAGCCCGTACTGCCTGCTGGGATGCAGAGTGATCTTAGAGGCACTATCTTGTAGAAGTCTTGTGTGGGTAACCACGTGTCACGTCCAGAAGAGAGCATGTCACAGCACCTGCTTCATCCTATGATTCTTTTTTTTTTTTTTTTTTTTCTTTTTCGAGACAGGGTTTCTCTGTGTAGCTCTGGCTGTCCTGGAACTCACTTTGTAGACCAGGCTGGCCTCGAACTCTTAAATTCCCCTCCCACATCTGCAACATTCCCTAAACCTTGGACAAAAGACGACATAGTCATCTCTTTCTGGGCCAAACATTCAAAAATCTTTTATTCTCAGAACCGTGACCAGCTATGAGTTTCCACATTAGCTACGGACCACTGAACTATTTGGATCAAGATTCAGAGCACTGCTAGCCCATGTGTATAAACATAAACACCCGGCAGGCAGTTTGACGATGGGTCTCTGTAGCAAGAGAAGAGTTGTTCTCCCGTAGGGTCTATGGCCTCCTGAACCCTGAGCCTTTGGCCAGGTTCACAGTACCAGGCAGGAGTTCTCTCCTGCATAGCAGACCTCAAATCCAATCAGAAAGCAGATGTTCCCATAACCGTTGCGCCACTTACTGAACCAGTGGGCAAGTCTAGCCTGGCCGGTTGGTATTGTAGCATGCACTGTTCTCTACTGAGTGATATACCATTGGTCACTTTTCTCTCCAACCAGGCTACATAGCATCTTCTGGCACTATGCAATCTAGCCATGAGAGAGGAGGTTTTCATGTCAGTTCCAGTTTTATTTCTCTATGTCTTTGCAACCAAAGTGTGCTGCACCTCATGCAATAGGGCCTTGCCATTTCCTTCAGGTGGGCAGCCAAGGGCGATGACGACAGGCTGTGTTGTTTGTGGGCCTCTAGAACCCCCTTGACCAATAACTCAAAGGGATGTACCCAATGCCTAGCCCTGTGATTCTTATTTAATAATTCCTGTCTTCTGGGTTAAGCATTGTCTACCCATGTACCTGTGTTCAAGCTGCTTTTAAATATTACGTATCTTAATTAGCTTACAAAGTAGTTGGTTTCCAGATGGGTTTTTAACACATCTTCATTGGTTGACTGGTCCCTGTTGTTGTAAATAATTAATAATTGGCTCTATTAGTTCTCTCTCTCTCTGTTTAAAAAAATTATTTATTTTATATATGTGAGTACACTGTTGCTGTCTTCAGACATACCAGACGAGGGCATGGGATCCCATTACAGATGGTTTTGAGCCACCGTGTGATTGCTAGGAATTGAACTGAGGACCTTTGGAAGAGAGGTCAGCACTTTTAAGCTCTGAGCCATCTCTCCAGCCTGTCTCTATTAGTCCTTAATATGACCAGTCCAGTCCCCCAATAAGAGAGACATAGTCCTATTGATTTATTTAATCAGCTTAGCACATGTATTTGTTAGGGTTTTACTGCTGTGAACAGACACCATGACCAAGACAAGTCTTATAAAAAACACCATTTAATTGGGGCTGGCTTACAGGTTCAGAGGTTCAGTCCATTATCATCAAAGCAGGAGCATGGCAGCATCGAGGCAGGCATGGCTGGATAGTGGAAGGCTACTAGTGGAAGACTGACTTCCAGGCAACTAGGATGAGGATCTTATGCCCACACCCACAGTGACACACCTACTCCAACCAGGTCACATCTATTCTAACAAGGCCATACCTCCAAATGGTGCCACTCCCTGGTCCAAGGACATACAAACCATCATAGCACAATTAATACACACTAGACCAGCTCATTCCTAGCTGCCCTCCCCATGTTACTTGCTGTTTGAGTCTCCCCTGGGCCACCTTTTTGGTCCATCAACCTGTTCTCAGGCTGGATTTAGCCTGGCCACTGTTCATAGTCCATCTCCTCTCATGGCGACCTCCTCCTCTCTCTGTCTTCGTTCTTTTCCTCTCCCTCTCTCTAGGTCCCTATATAAGACCTCCAGACAGTAACCAAAAACCCACCTAACTCTATTCTCCCCAGTTATTGGCTGTAGCCACTCTTATTTAGCCAATAGCTTTAAACGGGGAGCAAAGTTTACACAAAAAAGGCTGTTATATGTGAGAATTCACTCTTATGGGGGCAACCAGGTCTTGGGATCAGAATTTAGCATTTGTATACACAACAGCACCAGACCAACCTGCTCCTCCCGCTTCCCTGGAGATGAAACTCTATAATGTAAAGAGAACCATTTCAAAGTGGACTATTATGGGCAATCATGACCCATATCCGTGAACAACAAAGTCAACCTTGTCACCTTCTCCTGCACAGTCAGGAGGACAGCCAGTCTGTGATGTTCTGTCTCTATGTTTCTATCTATTCTGTATATTTCATATAAGTAGAATCATAAAGCATTGTGTGCAGGTCTTGTTTAGATTCTTTCCCTTTGCATCACATTCTGAGGATTCAACCATTAAAGAGCACCTGTTGTTGAGGTTTTGTTGTTTTACTGTCTTTTGTAATACTAGCCCCTCCCTGGGGCCCTGCCCCCAAGTTAATTCTGATCGGTGAATAAAGATGCCAGCAGCCAATAGCTGGGGAGAAGAGATAGGTGGTGTTGAGGTTTTCTGGGCTGGGAGAGAGAGGAGACCACAAGGAGGAGACTGAGAGGAAAAAGAAGCTGCCATGGGAGAGAAGAATATGTAGAAGAGGAGAAAGGAGAGCTGAGCCATTAAAAAAAAACGGGACCATGTGGCGCTAAGAGCAGTCCAGATAAAACAGAGTTAGTAATAACTTGGGTTATCAACAGTATGGAGGGTAGGCAGTTACTGGCTATTCTGTATATTTAAGAATATAAAGGCTGTGTGTGTGTGTGTGTGTGTGTGTGTGTGTGTGTGTGTGTGTGTCTTTCATCAGGAACATAAATGGTCTAAGGTGGGTAGAAACCCCAAGTGGAGCTTTTTAATATTTATTACTACAATATGTCAGTAGTTCATTTATTTTGATGGCTAAAAGAACCATTTTGATGGCTAAGTAACATCCCATTGTATACACACACACACACACACACACACACACACACACACACACACATGCACACCTAAACACGCACAAGAATTAGTCTGTCCATTCATCCACTGGAGGGCATCAGACTGTTTCTTTTGTCAGTTGTGAGTCTTAGCTCTAGGGACATGAGTTTACACTCATTTGTGTAACTATGTTTTAATACTTTGGGAAATATTTAGGAGTGGAATTTCATTGTCTGTGATCTAAGATGTAGATAAAAAATATCTAGCAATAGATCCACAGATGATTATTTTATGAACAGGAAAAACCAAAGTCTACGGTGGACTTAAGGGTTAGCATTTTCTGTGGCTCCTTTGCAGTGAGAGGGATGAGCTAAGCTGACTCCATGACAGGCTTCAAATAGGCAGTTAAGGAGACTAGGCCTAAATCTCTGTTTCCAAGAAGGGGGCAGGTTCAAGCAAGCCCAGTCAAGTCAGATACTGAAAACAAAACAAAACAAAACAACAAACAAAACACCCCAAACAAACAAACAAACAAACAAACAATGCAGGCTTTAGGCAGCTTTTCTAGTCTGCGTCTCTCTGTGATCTGCTTTCTCTCTGAAGATTTCTCTGTCTATATTCTGCTTGTTTGCTATTCTAAGAGATCTCTCTGCTCATGCCCTGCTTCTGTCATGTGTGTGTGTGTGTGTTTCTGTCTGTCTCTCTGTCTGTCTGTCTGTCTGTCTGTCTGTCTGTCTGTCTGTCTGTCTGTCTGTCTCAGTTCTTCAAGAAGCTCTATCTTTTTAATCCTAAAAAGTGCTCTGGATAGCTCAACTCCTGCAGAACACAGGTCCAGTCTTTTATTTTACATATCAACCCAGTAATTTACTCCAGGATTCCTTTTGATTTCCTATGCATCAACATCCTATGATCCCAGCCCTTTTTATTATAAGGAAACAGCAAGCACACATTTTCTTTTAACATTGCAAAAGAATTCAGAGATCTGCCTGCCTATGAT
>CACVCL010023350.1:0-18616 GCA_902729485.2 Mus minutoides
GAGGTGACAGGTGAAAATGGCTGGCTTCTCTCCTGACCAGAAACCCTACAAACTCATAATGAGCAAAAGGTGAAATCTCTATGTTCACTTTAAGAGCACCCAGGAAGTTACCGAGGCCATCAAGGGTGTGTATATGTAAAAAGCCACCAAGTATCTGAAAGATGGCACCTTAAAGAAGCAATGTGTGTGTGTGGGGGGGTGAGAGAGCGGTTCAGCAGCTACGGGCAAGCACTGTTCTTCCAGAGGACCCGAGGGGAGAGAAATCTCAGTGGTTAGAGAGTACTTACTGCTCCTGCAGAGGGCCAGAGTTCAGTTCCTAGCAGCCAAGGCCAGAGACTCTCAACTGTCTGCAACTTCAGCTCCAGAGGAGCTGACACTTTTGTAGGTACCTTCACTCATGTATACAGACACACACAGACACAGAGGTGCATACACACAATTAAAAGTTAAATAAGTCACTTAAAAACAAGAGCAATGTGTGCTGCCTTAGTAGTACAAGCCTGCAAATAGGTAGATGTCCCCCCAGGCCCAGAAATGCAGATTCAAGGTGTCTGAATGAGTGCCACACATTTAGCTGAACCTGCTTAACACTGCAGAGTGTACCTGAAAAAGAGCTGGATGTGGATTCTCTGGTCATGGAGCATCTCCGGGTGAACCAAGTACCTGTGATGTCCAACCACACTTAACAGAGCTCATAGCAGGAGGGTCCCACACCTCAGCATCCCCTGCCTCCTGGAGGTGAGACTCAAAAGGGACGAACTGTACCTACACCAGAAGAGGAGGCTGAATAGACTCAAAAGGAACGAACTGTACCTACACCAGAAGAGGAGGCTGAATAGAAGGGAGAGATGCTCCAGAAGAAACCGAGGAAGCAAAAGCTTGTACATGGGGATAAATGCAAAGAATAAAACTAAAAGTGGTACTCATCAACTAGATCCTTTAAAATGGGCAGCACATGGCTCTAGTCAGGGCTCGGCCATTAAGAGCTTATACTAAGCTCTCACTGGACTAAGTTGTTTCCCCAGCACCTGCATTTAGCAGCTCATAGCCACTTGTCACCCTGGCTGCAGGAGATCTGAAGCTCTCTTCTGAAGTCCTCAGGTACTGGCACTCGGCACACATACACAATTAAAAAATTAATAGATCTTTAAAAATAAAATTGGTATTGTGACTGTTGGACTCTATAGCAGAAAAAAAAAAACCCTTAAGAACAGCTTTCTAGTGTTTTGTCTTGAATAATCAGCGACACCCCAGTTTCTCAATGATACCCGGATCTCCCTGTTGACTCCCTGGCATTCACAAAAGTCCTCTTCAAACATCTCCATACTAAAGATTTTTTAAAAGGACACACAAGAAATCCTATCACAAGAGGCCACAAAGAAACGAACCGTTACTTCCTAGTTCCAGGGTTTTCCCTTCCTCTTCTGGCCTCTGGTCGAAATTACTTCCAAGGTTGGTTCTGAGCCAGGCAGTCTGGGCTCCACTCATAGTAGATGTCACTGGGAATTGATTTTTAAAAAGAAATGCTTTGCCTGCCTCCTTCACGCCCTGAACCACCAACAAAACCCTGACGCTGTTTGGTGTGACACTGGGCAGGGAAACGTAGATGCTGGGTACCTGCAGGCTTGCAACGGCTTTGCCTGGTTAAGTGGCCCTGTGTGCCTGCCATGCTCCAGGCCCCGTGCTAGATGTGGGAACAAAGAATTGGGCAAGGCACCTCTCATTCCAGGAGAACCCTGAGAATGTGTTGGAGGAACTCCCAACCCAAATCAGGGAATGACTAGCTCATGTTGCTGATTCTCCAACCCCCTGATGCAGAAGAAGGAGGAAGAGGAGGACGAGGAGGAGAAGGAGAGGAGAAGGAAAAGGAAAAGGAAAAGGAAAAGGAAAAGGAAAAGGAAAAGGAAAAGGAAAAGGAAAAGGAAAAGGAGAAGGAAAAGGAGAAGGAAAAGGAGAAGAAAAAGGAGAAGGAGAAACAACTAACAGAGCCCAGAGAATTCAGCTCACTGTCTGGAGTGGATGAAAACCTCCGAGGAGGCACTTTCAAGACCTTTAAATGCAGTGGTTTCCTTCACCTTGGTCCTTCTCGTAGCCTCTCTCATCTGGCTGATCCCCTGCTTCCCCTCACTGACCATTTATTAACTTTGTTCTGTTTCTTTCCCCGCGGACATTGGCTGCTGAACTTACCTCAGGGAAACTTCTATCCAGCCTGTGTGGATTTGAGGCGTGTACACCCAGAGTGCACAGTCCCCAGCACGGGATAGCTTAGCAGCTGGAGAGCAGGGGAGCCTGGATAGGACTTTGGCGCTGCAGGGAAGCCTCTGGGGTCCTGCGGGCTGCAGCTTCCAAGCCCCAGGCTCTGCAGATGAATGCTGTTCTCAGCGTGCTGCTCAAGCCTTGGGAAGGTGACAGAAGAAGGGGGCGTGGGGGGCGGATTTTGGAGGCTGGCACTATCCCGCCCGTTTCTCTACAACGTGGACCGCCCCCAAACTGCTGGGCTGCAGACCCTGGGGGAAAGTGGAGGGTGGGGACTTTGGGGCGTGCTTGGAGCTTGCCTTCACTCTCTGCACCGGAGCGCACCAAAGCAATCTGTCTGCTCCTAGAACTAACCGCTGTCCTGGAGGCTTTGCATAGGCTCAAAGAGGTTTCGAATGGTAGAGACTTCTCCCTTCTCCTTGTCCTAAAAGTAGTCATTCTATTCGCTTTCTTTTCATTCATCCAGCCTTGTGCACAGATATCTGACCACCTGCTGTGAACCTTGAGTAGGTGCCCAGGCCACAAAACCATTGAAATTACATCTGCTAACTGTCATTGCAGAGACAAACTTGGAGACAGAGCGTGAAAGGTAGTTGCTGGGTAGGAAACTCAGAAAAAGGCAATTCTAGCTCAAGTTTTGGAGATCAGGAGAAACACTTAATTCCCAAATAAATTCTAAAGATTAAGCTAGAATCTGAGAATCCCAAACACACGAACGCAAGAAAGGACAAAGGGGGGCCAAGAGTCCCTTTCGGGAACACTGGAACTCTGCTTCTCAGAACTTGCTGTGTGGTCATCTTGGGGCAGGGAAGGTATGAAAAGAAGGAAAGCTGTGTCAGGGCGAACAGGGATGAAACCCGCATGCAGCCTAATTCTGGAATAGGTTCCACCTGTTTCATTTTGGCTACACAGTGTAGGACAAGTTCAAGATAGAAGTGGTTTGCCACAGAGAATAACTTATGTCCCCGCCAGATTATCCACCAGCTGCAACTTTGGCCACACCTACTTTTTTCTCTCTCTCTTTCTTTCTTTCTTTCTTTCTTTCTTTCTTTCTTTCTTTCTTTCTTTTTTCTTTCTTTCTTTTTTCTTTCTCTTTTCCCTTAAAGTTATACTTATGTAATATGTGTGCATGTGTGCGTGTGTGTGGAGGGGGGTGGGAGAGAAAGAGGGGGGCTGAGCGCAGCTTTATGGAGTTGATTCTTTTCTACCTTGAGTCCTAGGAAATGGGATCACCAAGCTTAGCAGCAAATGTCTTAATCCACTACACTCTTTTATAAAGAATTATTTATTATATTTTATGTCTGTGAGTACACTGTAGCTGTCTTCAGACACACCATTGTGAATCACTATGTGATTGCTGGGAATTGGACTAAGGACCTCTGGAAGAACAGCCAGTGCTCTTAACCACTGAGCCATCTCTCCAGCCCATTCCACTGTACTTTTCAGTAGGGCCCTCGGGCTCTTTCTTAATGGTGTCTAATGACAAGACCTAATGTCCCTCACTGTGTGTCCTGGACCAATCACAGATTTTGTGTTCTTTTGAGATTCCACGCCAGGATAGGTATCTTCAAAATGGCGGTTCTGTACCTCTGAGAGGACACTGAATTAGCAACATTAGCAGGTGTCTCATGATTAAAATCAAGCAGTCCTCGCCTTTATAGGCTTCTATAGTTATTATTTGTAACAGTGTACTTTAGAACCTGAAGACACTCCTCTGACTCCAAAGTCAGTGTGAAAAGAGTTGAGATTTCTAAGTGGCAATTTCTCATCAATCACCACCCAAAGTCGCTTGTCAAAGTGTCCTACACACTCCAATGTTGCCCACCCAGTAATTTTCTCATAAAAAGCCCAGTGTGCCAGGAGGGTTTCTGGAAGTCAAGAGCCTGAGACTCATGGCTCTTCCAGGAGGTTAAGAACCCCAGGCTCAGCTCATGGCAGGCATGTGAGTCTCTTTGATGTACAGTTCTGAAGCATCTTGATGCTCTGGATCCTGGGATGTCTAAACTGATTGCACACAGCTTCAAACTGAGACTGGCATTAAAAGAATGGGGCTGCCTCTCCCCCATTAAGTCAGAATGACAGGAAGAAAAGAGGATCTTGAGCTGTGTAAAAGAAATTAGTTGCCTAAAGTGACCCCAAGTTTTCACTGTGGTGCAACCCATGATTTCTGGACAAGACACATGATGGGCCAATAGCCAGTGCGTCTCTGCTGTACTTCCGGAGCCTTTTCAGGAACATCTGTAACTAAAGGGACAGCATGGGTGCCATGTGGGTTTGGATGCACTTTTGAAATCTGTGACAGCCTCATCCAACAAGAGATAAATCACAGCGGAGGTCAAGTTGCTCCTCCACGGACAGCATAGGACTCAAGAGCCACCCAGCCCGTTCATAAATCAAAGCTGTGGGGAAGCCCTCTACCATTCACCTGGGGTGGGGGCATCTCATATTGACTTTAGAACTGTCTTCAGACCTCAATCCAGCTGGATCTCTCCCCTTTAAACCCACATGCCACCCAGGTCACCTTCTCTTGGATCTCCCAGGGTCCAATCTTCCTCCCTCCCTCTCAGCTCACAGGACCCCTGCCAATCCATCCTTCACCCTGGCAAACATCTTTGTAAGCCGTCTCGCTGATCAATCACTCTGCTGCCCTTAATGATCTAAGCTGTGAGCTTTGGCTCACTGCCACTACCTAGCATGGCGAGAGAGTACAGATAGCCCAGGGGAAGAAACACACCTACATTTAAATTTTGAAATAAAGTATCTACCAAGTATACATAGCTTTTGCATATCATAAAGTCAAAAGAAAATATGAGGTTGGACCATCATAAGCCAGTAACTGTCTATACATTAAATACCATATATTAAATATAAAATTACTACAGGACAAGCACTGTGAAGAGTAGAATTATTTATAGTAATACACATACATAATACACACACACACACACACACACACACACGCATCATTCTTAATGGCCTTTTAAAGCTATACATCATATGAAATCTGCCCATTTCAACTATTTTAGTGTGTCCTCAGATACATGTGACTTTAGAAAGGCTAGAACATTTCTCAAAAGGATCCCCTGCCTGTTGGTTGTCAGTACTCAATTTTTCATACCCCCAAGCCCTTGGCTACCAGCCACCTGCTTGCTGCCTCTAAAGACTTGTGTATTCCAGGTATTTCAGAAAAAAAAAAAAGAAACCGTATGTGACTATATAGCTGGCATCTTCCCCTCAGTGTGTGTTTCTGGTTTATCCATGTTGTGGCATGTATTGGTACTTGATTCCTTTTGTGGGAAAATTATCATCTTCTGTGGGACTGTTACACACTTTCAACCAATAGACATTTGGATGTTCCCACTTTTTTCTTATTAAGAATGTTACTGTAAACTCGCTTTTCTGTGTGCACGTCTTTGTGTAGGCACATGTTTACTTTTGGGAACATACCTAGGAGGCCGTGACTGGGTTGTTTGAGACGGGAACTCTGTGGTCTTACTTTACAGGAACAGCTAGACTTTTCCCAAGGGGCTACATTGTCTTCGTCCCCGCCAGTAGCACAAGAGGGCTTTGCTTTTGTCACATCCTTGCCCATGGTTGTCAACTGACATTTTAATGACAGCCATTGTAGTGTTGACTTTCTCTGGTGGTGGTGAGGAACTTTTCATGTACTATTTGGAGACTTGGCCCATTTCAGTTTCTTTCTAGATTGATTGATTTGTTTGTTTGTTTGTTTACCATTTTACTTTGCCAGTGCATTTTGTCTACACATATATAGGGGTGTGTGTGTGTGTGTGTGTGTGTGTGTGTGTATGTGTGTGTGTGAGTGTCAGGTGCCTATGGAGGTCAGAAGAGGGTGCCAGATGACCTGAACTGGAGCTACAGATGTTATAAATGACCATGTAAGCTCTGGGAGCCAATTCCTGGTCCTCTGCAAGAACAACAATTACTCTTAACCACTGAGCCATCTCCCCACCTAACTTGGTCCCTTAGGGTAATGAGGCTGTCTGTGTAGCATCAAGTTCTAGAGGCTTCCTCCATCGCTTGCCCTCCTTTCCCTGAATGGTCCATCCAGCGTTCTCTACCACAATGTGCTCTTTTTACTTTCACGCGAGTGTCCCTTTGAAATGCGTGCTTTCCATTTGACGAGGGCCAATTATCTAAGTTGTTTCTTTTGTTGCTTACCGTTTTCATGTTAGGAGTAATAATCCATTGTCAAATTGAGGTAATGAACCTTTTGTTCATCAGCCATAGACTCTGCCTTTGGGACCTAAGAACCAGTGTTGAAGATGAATGTATCAGCTACTCATCAGTTTAATAAAGGGCTATGTGGAC
Source organism: Mus minutoides (assembly GCA_902729485.2). Lineage (NCBI taxonomy): Eukaryota > Metazoa > Chordata > Mammalia > Rodentia > Muridae > Mus > Mus minutoides. The sequence continues at coordinate 6,589 of CACVCL010023350.1, forward strand.
TGGGAAATATGGCCGAGGCCTCTGGTAAGAACTGGATGCATTTGACCTGGAGTTGAATGAGAACGGTAGAGAGGAGAAGGACAATAAGACAGAATGAGACAATTATGGAAACCACTGATGACAGGAGGGGCATGATACACAACAAGGTTAGAGGAAGTGGGGGCAGTGTGGGAAGTCCCTTCACCTGAGACAGTGAACACAGAGGAAGAGACAGGTGTGAGCAAGAAGGTGACAGGAAGGAGTCTATCTTGGACACTGTAAGTTTCTGCTGTCTGGGGGCTGTTCAGGTGGCTGCTGAGTAGCCAGGTGGAAAGGGATAGGTCCGGGCTTGGGTGCGAGCCCTGAACTGGAGACATGGATTTGGCTTCATCGTGAAATGGGTAACTAAAGTCACGGGTATATAAAGTGGTGGAGAAGCATTCATTGGCTCAACAACACTCAGTCATTCATTGAAAAAATACTGAGATACAGTCTGTGGGAGACACTGTCCCAACACCTGATGATACATACCAGGGAACAAAGTAAGGAAAACCACTCTCTTGGGGCACTGGGGGGGGAAGGGCTGATTTTGGAACCTTGTTGGAAGGCAGGGGAGATAACTCGTTTGGTTCTTTTCTGGTGCTAGGGACTGAGCCCCTTGGCTCTGGAGAGCTTTAAAGACACACAGAAGGTAAGCTTCAGAGACAGCTGGCAGGAAAGAGTTGCAGGCAGCAAGAACAGTCCATGCAAAGACCCTACCCATGGCAGGAGCATCTCTGTGCACTGGGGCAAAAGACAAAGCCAGTGTGGCTAAGGCTGGAGAGTGACAAAGCAGATGGGGCGGGGAGGTGTGTTAGTCAGGGTTTCTATTCCTGCACAAACATCAGGACCAAGAAGCAGTTGGGGAGGAAAGGGTTTATTCAGCTTACATTTCCACATTGCTGTTCATCACTGAAAGAAGTCAGGACTGGAACTCAAGGAGGTCGGGAAGCAGGAGCTGATGCAGAGGCTCTGGAGGGATGTTCTTTACTGGCTTGCTTCCCCTGGCTTGCTCAGCCTGCTCTCTTATAGAACCCAAGACTACCAGCCCAGAGATGGTCCCACCCACAAGGGGCCCTTGATCACTAATTGAGAAAATGCCCCACAGCTGGATCTCATGGAGGCATTTCCCCAACTGAAGCTCCTTTCTCTGTGATAACTCCAGCTGTGTCAAGTTGACACAAAACTAGCCAGTACAGGGGGTGTGACATGAAATCAGACAGGTGATGGAGAGAGGAGGTAGGTTGTGAGGAGAAACGGAGGTCTGAAACCAAGCAACACGGTGTGACTTCTCTTGATGAGGTGTCTGTAAGACAAAGATAGATCACAGAGTTCTGGGAAATACCTGCCATTTATGGGATGAGGCAAAAAGGGGCAGTAGGAAGGATGGTGCAGTTCAAATACAGGTCAACTCAAGGATCTTAGAACTGAAGACTCCAGCACATGACAACTAATGGTGAAGAAGTGGCTGGTGATGGAGAGACCAGGAAACAGCCCAGCCCAGAGTCCACTGTCTGACAGCTTGTAGGAAGTCTTAGAGCATGTAGTTGAGAAGCAGAGAGAGTTCCAGGGCAGTCTCTGATTGGCTATCCATGGGATGCTCAGACAGGGCAGTGAGCCCAAGGTTAGGTGGCTTTTGGACCATTCACCACAGGAGACCCTCCCCCTGCCACCAACCCTTGTTTTGAGATAGAGGTGACATGATATTTAATCCCTGTCAGCTTGACCAGATTTAGAGTCACCTTGGAAATGCCTCTGGATATGTCTCAAAGGGTATTTCCAAAAATGTTTACCTGAACAGGGAAGTCCTGCCCTGAACAGACTATAGTCCCAGACTGAATAAAAAGACGAAAGCAAGCTGAAGCCCAGCCTTCATCCTCTGCTTCCTTGACTGTAGATGCAATGTGATGAGCCGCCTCACCCTCCTGCCACCATGCCTTCCCCCCACCAGCCCCGTCAACCACAACAAACCCCTCCTCATCTGATTAAAAAAAAAAAGAGGTCAGATGCTTTGTTAGAAGAATAACTAATAAAGACAGGATCGAGTTCTTATTGTGGACAGGAGAGCTGGAGAGGTCAATCGAGAAGAGAGGAAGAGTAAATCTCACTAGATATCACTCCCTTTACTTAGGGGTCTTCTGAGACTATATACAGTGTATCGGATACTGATTTTTCACCAACTTTGCAATAATCCAACTTTAATTTCATGCAGCTAATCCTCGGACTGCACGTCCCAGTTTGCACCAAGAGCACAGACAATGACTTGCAGCCCATGCTGAGTCGCTGGGAGCGAGTCATTTTCCAATCCAGAGGTTATTTCCCTATTCAGTCACATAACCAGCAAGAAGCCAGAGCCCCCGAGCCAAATTTCCTCACTCTGCAATCTATTCCACTTATATGATTTACTAGAGATCAACTCACTTTTATAGGCCATTAGGGGGTAATTAGGATTCAATAGGAAATTTCTAAATTCCCTTCTTGGGGCTGAATGGCAAGTACTCTGTACTTAAAGGAACAGAAGACAAACAGAACCCAGGAGAGGGTAGGATTTCGCAGACCTTCCATAACAGAATCTCACTGTAATCAACCTAACTATAACTCTCCAGGACAAGCGAGGGAGGACAACTGGACTTTGTGAATCTGACCGATTTATTTAGTTCATAGCAACTTTCTTCTTAATCATTTGGCCACTGGAGGTGGCAGAGGGGATGCAAACGTTTTCCCTTGGTTTGATTTCTGAGTTATAACAAAGTACTAGAAAGCCCAGATGTTAGCAGAGATGTAAGGATGAGTTACCTCCATGCAGGAGATAGGTTTACAGATAAAAGAACGCGTGCCCTCGAATACGGGTATGCGCACGTGCACACAATGAGGCCATCCAAGCAAAGTCACATGGCTACTAACTTGAAACCAAGACTGAAACTCAGGAAATGAAGGAGAAAACACATGGAGGTAAGAGATACAATAAAGCAGGTTAGTAGTCTATAGTATATGAATGATGGATTTTACTTCTAAAGAGAATTATAATCTATCTCTGTTTTGTACAATTCAACTAAATAGCTTTACCGTCTCTCCTGTGCTCCACACAGGGACTGTCTCATTTCCCCCTAACTCCCACCACCCAAAAGCAGAACCCAAGGCGAAGATCTGTGCGCCCACAGACGATACCTCTAGGGGAGAGGAGAAACGAGATAGGAAAGGGAGGACAGCCAATACAGGAAGTGTGATCAAGAGACCACCGGACAGTGAACAGCTGGAGCCCAGTCCCACTGGGGAATTCTGGGAAACTGCAAAATAGACTCAGTTCTACTTCTCTGCCAAATCCTGCTGTGCTATTGGCGGAGAGCTTAGAAGGTTGAGCTCTCTGGCAGTCAGTATGGCCAGTCCTGGGAGCAGGCAGCTCAGTTTGCAGATATGGAATCCAGCGTGGAGAGAGGAGAAGAAGGGGCACAGTGACAACAACTGCTGCAGATAATGTTCCAGTCTGTGTGCCTGGGCAAGCCCCTGGGACTGTGGAACAGCAAGGGAAACTATGACACAGTTGAGATTTGCATTACCCAGACCAAGCAGAATGCAGCATGCAAACTCTTCCTGAGGTTGTGTGCAAGGAAGCACTGAGCCTAGCCTGCTGTCTGCTCTTCCGAGCGTTGGCCTGTCCCAAACTATGCCCCACTCAGCCTTGTTTACCCGACTGTTCTCCCGGTGCTCATGATGGAGGCGGGCTAACATTTATCTACCCCCGTGAGGTACTTATGTGTGTATTTAAGGGAAATTTGCATGGCAGAGGTAACCCTCTGCCAGTCAGAGAAGTTGAGCCATGTGTGTGTGGGGGGGGGGGGGCTGGTTTAGAATGGTGTTAAAACAAAAGCCAACACTTGCTGATACCTAGTTTAATTAAAAATTATTGAAAAGTACATCAAAGGCTGGTTTAGAATGTGATTAACCCTAACCTGACAAGCGCCATTTTTCTGGATAAATCTTCAAGGATTTGCTATTTCAGTGGCTTATCCAGTTCACATTACAAGTCCCTCTGACTCAGAAGTAGCATAGAATCTGTGACGAAAGGTTAAACTCTAACAGCAGTGCTTTAGCTACACATACCTTCTCTTCACAAAGACGCAGGTTACTCTTGCAGACTGCATTTTTTACAGTTTTCCTAGTGCTGAAACAGAAGAAAACAATTTTGAAAAGTTAACTCCTGTGATCATCTCGCCGAGGTCCTCCCTCCTCAGTTTATATGTGAGCTCCTTTCCCTCCATGGTCATGGGCTGCACTTGTGGCCCTGTCTCCTCTTCTGAAAGGCTGCTGGATTAAAGTCTACCCTGATGCCCCATTTTAATTTTACCTCATTTTTAAAGCAAGCTCTCACTTGCTACATAGCCCTGGCTACCTATACAGACCAGCCTGGCCTCAAAATCACAGCAATTCATCTGACTCTGCCTCCCATGTGCTGAAATTAAAGGTGTGCACCGCCACAATTACCTCATTTTTTATTCTCTTTAAGTAGAGTTGTTTTTCTTTCAGCTTAACTTGAGGGTCGTTGACATACAGAATTCTATACATTTGAAGTATGTGTGATTTGGTGTATGTATTATGAGATGGTGACATCAGGCTAATAAAGCATACTTCACTTCAGATAGGTATTTCTCTGTGTGAGAATGCTTACGATCATTCTACTTCCATGTATAAAATTTCATGTGTGATATATAGCACTGCCAGCTGTAGCTGCCATGCAGTTATGCGCTGAACCTTCAGAACATATTCCTATTACAATTCTTTGACCTACATTTTGCCCCACCCACCTTCCTCGGGCCCCAGAGATCACCATTCCACTCTGCCCCCCAGTCTGGCATGTCCCCCCATACCCCACAGATATATGATGAATGTTAGCCAGCTCCCTCTAGTTTACTTTCCTTAGCGCAGTGCTAAGTATCTACAAGCTGGAGCTTCTGATTCTGGGGTTCTGAAGGGTTTGTAAGGAAACCTGTTGGTACTCTGCATGGCCCCTGCCATAGTCATGGTTTCTATTCCTGCACAAACATCATGACCAAGAAGTAAGTTGGGGAGGAAAGGGTCTATTCAGCTTACACTTCCACACTGCTGATCATCACCAAGGAAGTCAGGACTGGAACTCAAGTAGGTCAGGGAGCAGGAGCTGATGCAGAGGCCATGGAGGGATGATCTTTACTGTCTTGCTTCCCCTGGCTTCCTCAGCCTGCTCTCTTATAGAACCCAAGTCTACCAGCCCAGAGATGGTCCCACCCACAAGGGGCCTCTCCCCCTTGATCACTAATTGAGAAAATGCCCCACAGCTGGATCTTGTGGAGGCATTTCCCCAACTGAAGCTCCTTTCTCTTTGATAACTCCAGTCTGTGTCAAGTTGACACACAATACCAGCCAGTACAATTCACCCCTTGTCAACTTGACAAACAAATACATCACTGTTAAGCCTCAACCCTTACATTCTTATTAATCATCAAGACCTAAATAACTTTAAAAGTTCCACAGTCTTTACATATTAAAATTTCAATCCCTTTAAAATATCCAATATCTTTTAAAATTCAAAGTCTTTTAAAAATTCCAAGTCTCTTAACTGTGGGCTCCACTAAAATATTTTCTTCCTTCAAGAGGGAAAACTATCAGGGCACAGTCACAATCAAAAGCAAAAATTAAACTCCAACTGTCCAATGTCTGGGATCCAACTCATGATCTTCTGGGCTCCTCCAAGGGCTTGGAGGGTCACTTCTCCAGCCATGCCCTTTGTACCACACACCTTGTCTTCTAGACTCCAGCTGCCTGTACTCCACTGCTGCTACTGTTCTTGGTGGTCATCTAATGGTACTGACATCTCCAAAACACTGCATGACCCATTCAGTCCTGGTCCATCAATTGCAACCTAGGCCGCACCTTCACCAATGGCCTTCCATGGCCTCTCACAGTGCCGAGCCTCAGCTGCTCTGCATGACCCCTTCATGCCTTCAAAACCAGTACCACCTGGGTAACTCTTACACATTACTAAGTCCAACAACAGCACGAGGTACAACCTTGGCTCTCTCTGGAACGCAGCCTCTGTGCTCTCAGAAAACACTTCCCAGAAGATGTCACCTCAATGATGCTGTTCTCTTCTTAATCACCGCTAATTTCTTAGCTCCAGCTAATCAGCATCAATAGTCCTAGTAAGGAAACGTTTTCACTTTAGTAGTTCTGGTATCTTGTTAATCACAGCTGATTCTTCAGCCCCAGCTAACCAGAACCACAAAATCTTCACAATCAAAATAGCAATGGCCCTGAAAAGTCTTTAATTTTCCCTCTGAAATTTCATAAGCCAGGCCTCCATCTTCTGCACTGTTCTCAACATTATCTTCCAAGCTCCTACACAACGTCTGACAGAGCACTTAACACCGATCTTCTAGCCCAAAGTTCCAAAGTCATTCCACAGTCCTCCCCAAAACATGGTCAGGTTGTCACAGGAATACCCCACTATGCAGGTACCAATTTGTCTTAGTCAGGGCTTCTATTCCTGCACAAATATCATGACCAAGAAGCAGTTGGGGAGGAAAGGGTTTATTCAGCTTACACTTACTTCCACACTGCTGTTCATTACTGAAAGAAGTCAGGACTGGAACTCAAGTAGGTCAGGGAGCAGGAGCTGATGCAGAGGCCACGGAGGGATGTTCTTTACTGGCTTGCTTCCCCTGGCTTCCTCAGCCTGCTCTCTTATAGAACCCAAGACTACCAGCCCAGAGATGGTCCCACCCACAAGGGGCCTCTCCCCCTTGATCACTAATTGAGAAAATGCCCCACAGCTGGATCTTGTGGAGGCATTTCCCCAACTGAAGCTCCTTTCTCTGTGATAACTCCAGCCAGTGTCAAGTTGACACACAAAACCAGCCAGTACAGCCCCCCTGGAAAGAAATCTTTATTTTCTTTTAATTTTTTTATGTGTGAAGTATGCATTTATGTTTACATACATGTCTATGCACCAAGTGCACGCATGGCACCTGCCAGAAGGGGGCACCATATATCCTGAACGGGAGTTGCAGATGGTTGTGAGCCATCATGTGGGTGCTGGGAATCAAACATTCTCCAGCTCCACTTGGAGGCAAATTTTATTTGCTGTTTTTCTATCACTTCCTAAATATTCATGATTTTAAACTAAGGCATGTTATGTTTCTAACATAAAGTACAGATATCACATATTTTGAGGCTATGGTTTCACATTGAAACAATGAAATTTCAGAATATCCACTTAGATAATAGATTACTGGGCAGCATGCTCTCCCCTGGAGGTATGCCATCTGCTGTGTAAGTGTTCAAGGAACCAGAAGACAGGCAGCCATGACACAGGCTTTAGGATACATTGAACAGTGTGGAAAGCCACACCCCCAACTTCCCCCATCACACAACCTTGAAGTCATTCCCAAAGCATGAGAAGGAAAATATTGAAACTGGAGAGAAGCATGTTTTGATGAGCAGATAGTCAAAAGAGCTCAGATAAGGTTCGTTGGAATTGTTAAGCCTGTTCCATTGAGTCAGAGGTGGAGGCCATGCCCTGAAGAAGGGGGCCTCTAATCATTTGCTCCGCTGTAGGAGATGGGTTATCTGAACTTCCTGAACTAAATTCCAGGCTTCCAGGGAAACGGCAAATCTTTATCATTAAAAATAATCACCAGGCAGTCAGGATTTCCAAAGGACGTGATTCATCCACTTAGTAACAACTCAACTAGAGCAGTGGTTCTCAACCTCCCTAATGACCCTTCAGTGCAGCGCCTCATGTTGGGGTGACCCCCAAACACAAAATTATTTTCATTGCTACTTCATAACTGTAATTTTGCTATTGTTATGAATTGTAATATAAATATCTTATATGCAGACCACTGTGAAAGGCTCATTTGACCCACCTAGGGGGTCATGACCCACAGATTTGAGAACCACTGAATTAGAGTCTTTTGGTGGGGAGGGTCTATACCTCCCCTGCTAGGCAGGTGCTCTACCATGGAGCTGAATCCCCAGCCCTTCTAGCAACTTTGTTAGACTACTCTATAGGCTGGAGTGAGCTAAGGAAGAGAATTGACACATTGAAATTTTCAGTGAATATTATAGGATTGACATCTGTATCTTATTATAGTGGTCATCATTTCTTCAATCAGCCATTTTCTGTAAGGAACATTATTGATTCTGTGTATGTGTGTATGTGTATCTTGAGCTTTATTTCAGGAAAACCCTTTTTAATAGTGTGCATGCCTACCCCCAAATGAAACCAAACCTACCAAACTGTCGCGGGCCCATGTCTCTGACCAGCAGAGACGTGGGAATAAATGACACGGACTCCAAAGCAGGTCTCAGAGCAGGTTCTTCTGCAACTTCCTTTATTCTGCTTCTTCCTTCTTCCTTATTCTCTCTGGGACTGCCCACAATTTATCCTCTTCCATTCACTCACATCACCTCACACCACCCAATCATAGATGCACACATCCAAGGCAGCATGCAGGATTGGCTGATAGAATGGTATCTCGAGATGTTGTGCTAACCTCTCCAACGAGTTACACGTGCTGCTTTTACTACTCATGACTGAGACTGGGATAAACAAGCGAGGTCACAGGGCTTAGCATAGATCCAGGGTGCCATCTTTGGCCCATGTGGTCGTGCCCGCTGCCCACACCAAACTCATTCTACCTCGAATGCTATCTCCGTTCTATGGCTTTTTCTGTTGGACTTAGTACTAGATACAGAATTCTCCCTTCTCCCTGTTCTCTAAAAGCTTTAAAGATATTCAGAGGTGTTATGATGTGTAACCCACATACTGGGAGCCCTGGGACAGAATTGCATACAAGTGGTTGGGAGGCCATTGGCACCCTCCGGTGGGAGTCCCATGAGCCTCCCTGCCCTCTCCTTTCCAAGAAAGAAAAACCCAGTTGTGATAACCTCTGGCTAGCAGGCTCAACTGACTTTTAGCTCAAAGGAGAATCTTATACAACAGGAAGCATTATGGGAAGGTGAGAGATCCCACAGTTCCCACTTATGTCTTATGGAAAGTTCTTCTCCACCAGGGAGACGATCTTTTGGCCATCAGTGGTGCACCACATGGTATAATATTCATTTTCTAATACTGGAACATTCTCCCTCCTTGTGCCCAAACTCATGGATGATTTTTAAAAAAAAATAAACTTCAAATGTATCTAGTCTAACTCTTTTCTTTTCCACTTAAAATAATGTCATCTGGAGGAGAGAAGAAAGGTCACCAGAGTTTGTGGCAGAGCAAGGATCTTCTGTGATTTCTACATGTGGCTTGCCATTTGGGAAGCTCCCTTTTAAGTTATCTATAATAAATTTCCTAACAGGAAATTATTTAATTTCCCATTATCAAACATGCCCTTGAAAGGTAAAGATTTAGCTATCATTTTTCTCATTTTGATTATATATTTTATGTAAACTAATATATTTAAAATATTATTTCAACTTTGAAAACACACAAATAAATAGAAATGTCTTACAGTCATATGTTTGTACTATGTTTGCAAAGTCTGGCATATATGTTTTGTTGTTTTAAAAATTATTTTAGCTGATTTATAAAAATGTAACCCTGTATTGGAGACTCCGTTACAGCATGTCATAGGATGATATAATAGTGAGTATTGTTAGCTTGACGAGTCTGTAATCTCTTAGGAGACAACTCTTGGAACACTGGAGTAGTGAGGGAGTCTCTGGGTTGAGTTGATGTGGGAAGATCCACCTTAGGCTTGTATGGCACCATTCTTGGCCTGGGGTCTTAAACAGACCAAGAAGGAGAAAGTGAATAGAGCATGCGCATTGGCCCAGCTGTGCTTTCTGACTTGGGGTGCAGTGTGAGGCGCTGTCCGAGCTCCCGATGCTGCCTGCACCTTCCCTGCCTTGTGACCATAGCCTTTAACTTCAACCTCAAACCTTGTAATGTCACCCCACTCTTCCTTCCTGGAGCTGGTCTCAGCGAGGATTTTGTGGCAGCCATGAGAAGGGTAAGCTCAGTGTCTAGCGATCATTTTATCCTGCATCCCAAAGAGCAAACCAAAAGATGCTGTGTGTCTTTACCACGAAGGAATGGGTCGTGCGGCATGGGAGTAGGTGGATATGTCTCACACAGCTGAAACACCATGCATGTATACACACACACACACACACACACACACACACACACACACACATATCTAAGCATTATAAACAACTATCAACCATAGTCTAAAAACAAGGACCCATCATTTCTTTGACTCGTGCCTTATAGCTAGCTGTTCTACCCATGATCTGTGCTGCACCTTCCAGAGTGAGGCCGTGCTGGGAAGCTAGGAATCATGGGGCTGGCCCCCTTCCCACAACTGCATACATGAATGATGGCTAGAGCCAATAGAAATACAAAGAGCATGCGTTCTTCCTGACCCGAGAGCTTGAAAAGAAAATTGCCTGTTGCCCTTGCCCTTTTTGCACATGGTAATTTCCTCCATAAGAGATGGGCAGCATCGGGAAAGGGAGAACCATCCTCCTTCACACCTCTAACGACCATTTAAAAGTGTGTTCCCTAGCCATTGCATCAGTACCGAACTATGAAAAGGAAACAAATTTTGCTTTTTAATTAAGTTGTTTATTTTATTTTTTGTAAATCAGCACACAAAGCAATGGGTTTGTGATGACATTTCTATCCTATAGTTTGCTTTCATTAATCATCTTCTTTCTGCCCCTCTGTTGTCTCTGCCCTGACTCCCCGGGTCTCGCCCTCTCCCTCAGTAATTCCCTTCACACCACATGTGTTTTATTCCTACCTCTCTCCTACCAAGCCTGCTCTGAACCCAGGATGCTTCATGGAACACAGTTATTTCTAGCTCCATTCCTTTCTTGCAAATGCCACGGTTTCAATTTCTCTAATGGAGGAAAGAAGTTCCTCTCTGTCTCTATACCATGTTTTCTTTATGGAACCACACGTTCATGGATATTGAGGTTGAATCCATTTCTACTGTGAATAGTGCAGCAATAAACGTGGATGTGTAAACAAGAAGGAAATCCTCTACTATGTCTGTGTATTTATTACCTATGGCTATGGAATAACACCCTCCCCACCCTGAACAGGAAGGCTTGGGATAATCGTACTTACTTATTTCACTCATAAAACTTTAACCTGGGCAGGACTCTGCAGGGCTAATCATCCTCTGACTCCATTGCATCAGGAGGGGTGCAGGACCTGCTGTCACAACAATCCCACACATGGCTTGACTGACAGCTGGGAGCTCAGAGAGGGCCCAGGGCAGGAAGCCCCATGTCTCTCCATTCTGGCCTTGCATGGAGTGCCTCTCAGCCTCTCCTTGGCACCATGATCAATTCAAAGATGAAATATCCCAAGGGACAAAGAAGCTGACAGCTTTTTGAAGTCTTGATCTAGGAAACCCAATTTCACACCTGCCATAATTTACTGTCCAAGACCTCACCGTGTCCACATTCGAAGTAATGAGCTCTACGTCTCATTTCCCAATGAGTGTGGTTAGAAATTTTGTAGGGCTGGGCTTTAAATCATCTCATAACCCAGTGAGAGGCTGAGACTGATCAGTGATGGCAGCTCCCATCAGTACTAAAACCATTTCAATGAGAGACAAGGAAAAGAACCAGTCCTGTGCTGTCTTAAAATATATGAATTACAATCCACCGAAGGACTAACAAGCAATAATAGAACTCAAAATAGGGGTGGAACCTCGACTTTTGTCAATTAAAAGAAGCAGAGACAGCTAAAAGAAACTTCTGTACATGTGTGAGAAAGAGAGGCAGATCGGTGTGCTTATTCCACAGTTTAGTGTGTGTGTGTGTGTGTGTGTGTGTGTGTGTGTGTGTGTGACAGAGAGAGAGAGAGAGAGAGAGAGAGAGCATTGACATGCTTGTTCCCAGCACACCTATGGAGGTCAGATAAATTTTAAAGAGTCAGTTCTCTCTTTCCACCATGTGGATCCTGGTGTAACAGGCCCCCAGACCTTAGCACAATTGACATCATGTTAGA
>CACVCL010023351.1:0-18587 GCA_902729485.2 Mus minutoides
CCTCTCCTCTCCTCTCCTCTCCTCTCCTCTCCTCTTCTCTTCTCTTCTCTTCTCTTCTCTTCTCTTCCTTCCCTGCTCCTTTCCCTTCTCTTTGCCTTTTCCCCTTTTCTCTTTTCCCTTCCCTCTTCTCTTCTCTTCTCTTCTCTTCTCTTCTCTTCTCTTCTCTTCTCTTCTCTTCTCTTCTCTTCTTTGTTCTTTCCTTTCCTTTCCATTCCATTTTTTTGCCCTTTCTTTTCTTTCCATTCCTTTCCTTTCCTTTTTACCCCCCTGTAATATCCTTTTCTGCAGAAACTCTTCCAGGCACTGGACTCTTTGGTATTGTGCATAAAGTTAATTGGTTGTGTATGATCCTTATTAGAATTTACTTCCAATAAGGCATTGGATGGTCTTGAACTAATTTGATGGAGAAGTGCTGAAACAGGACAACATGTAAATGTAATGAAGGCCATCTTAGGATTTAACAGAGGGACAAGGAAAGCCTGGAGTTTCCCCCAGCTTTGAAGTTCTCTGACAAAGGGCCGTTTTAAACGAATCAACAGAAACAGAGCAAGGTTGTGCAGCTGTGGTCATGCCTTTGGAGAAGAAACTCCACATGCTTCCTAATGAGGCACTTGTGTTCATCTCCTGTCCTGAGTCCCCAGGGACCTTCCTTCTGAACATCCTCATCTGCAGTGGTCTTGCATCATTTTTCATCATGAGGCTGTAGGAGAGAGAACACATGTGGTTGCAACCGGTTTCTCACAAAACCATAAAGAATAATTACTGCAGCCTCAGTGCCGGGACCTGCTTTCAACTTGCTGTTTGTGCTGGATACACAGCTGAAATATTCCAAATGACAAAAAATATGAACCTTCTGCTGGCTTTTTCTTTGCAGAACTGCCAGAAATGTATAGATAAGTCTTTTCTGAAGTGGTTTTGGGAGCAAAGTTCTCTCTACAAATACAACCTTGTATGTTTTCAGTAAGTTCTTATTTCCCAATTTGATTTTTTCATCTCTTGAAAGGGCTACATTGTATTTTACTCATCATTCTGACCAGACATATATGTAGATTATGCATATGTGTTTACTTAGGGACATACACAAATTGATTGATGGAAATCCCAAGGATTCCATCAGGACTCCATTGAACAGGATCGTAGTTAGGGAAAGGAGTGTCTTGTATTGTGTACTAGCTTTCTAGAAAGAATAGGAGAACACAGGTGAAGGTCTATAGAGGTGAATTACTGAGTAGATTTAGGTGTAGTTACCACAGAAACAAATCATCAAGGGCAGAGGGAAGATCAGAATGTAAGGATAGAAAGAAGGGTGAGAGGAAAAGGAGGATGGAGGCATACCTCATCACACTCAGTCCTTGTGATCTGTCACTGTATGAAGGATATAGCACCAGATAATCCATGCAGAACATACAGTGTTTAATGCAATAATAATAATAATAATAATAATCACTTGGGATCTGTTCATTGACTGCCAGCTGCACTCTTCTTTATCACTTTTGTTAAACTCACTTAATTTTCAGAACAACCTCACAAAAGAGATGCTGTTATTATACAGGATTACAGACAAGTCAACTAAGAATCTAGATGGTCAGGTGCTTGCCCAAGGTCACGAAATTCCTAGCTAGACATTCATCATTTAACTACTGGGTTCTTTTACCTCCTGGTTCTTACAGTTAATTGTAATGAACTACTAATATTAGCTATTATTATTATTATTATTTGTGTCCCACAATGCTTTATGCCACTCCCAAACAGTAACGATTAGTTATGAGAGTATTGGCATACTTGTGCTGAATGTAAAGGTTTCAGATCTAGAGTGAAGTCCTCAGCACTTATGTTTGCTTCTTCAAGGCTTGTGTTAGTGTTTGTGTGCATGTGTGTGTGTGTATTTAAGCACCTTCATTAGTGACCTTCATTAATGACCTTTACTCATGACTTTATCTGGAGTGCCCTGCAGTTATAGTCAAGGCTGTGGTCCTTGACACATTTCTTGGTTGTGTTTGCTATCTCTCCTCCAGGGCTTCCTTAGTCTCGGGAGAGCACTCATGGCCATGTGACATGCACTTGTCCAAGAAAATGTGAATTTGAGCAATCAGTGTAACTTCCAAACAGATGCTCTCAAGAGCTGGTGAGACCATGCCCTCTCTGCATTGACAATCAAACTAAGGTCCCTGAGTGACCATACTTAGAGGAACCTTCATGCACTATGTGATGAGAAATGTAGCCCAAGTAACACAACTTAGCTGATAAATTCAGGAATCCTGCCCCAAATGAGCTGAGCTGCAGTGTAACTCAACCAGCCAGCCAGTATTAATCTAGTTATGTTTCAAGGTTGGTGGTGGTGAGAAATAGCTTCATAATGATATTGTGTAGCTTACTCTGTATATATCATGGAGAAACTGGGTGCTTTTTCCCATTTCATCCTCATGCAGGGACCTGATGTGACACATAAATTGTTATTTAAAAACCTCCTGGTTGCAGAGAGCACATCAAACCAAATGTGACCTCATAAAGATCTCCCAAAGCTAATGCACACCAGCATTTAAGAATTCATCCAACCATAAGAGTGCAGAGAACCAAAATTCTGCCTTCATTCCGGGGAGCTAGGAGCACTCAGGGAGCCGTGTGCATGTGCTGCTTACAAAGCTTCCATCTTTTCTTAGTTTCTCTATATCTACATCATCTAACAGGCAGAACATCTGTGCTGTTGACTTCAACTTTATGTTTATATTGAAACTATCTTGAGTACGGAAGCAATTAGTCAGCAATTGGTATCTTACTTAAGATGTTTTATGTGAGTATATATGTACCTATATGTTTTCTCTCTCTGTCTCTCTCTCTTTATATATAGATATAGATATAGATATAGTTATAGATATAGATAGATATGTGTGTGTGTGTGTGTGTGTGTGTGTGTGTGTGTGTGTGTGTGTGTATGTTATATGAAAGTTAACCAGAAAAAAGCTTCCTTTGTAACCTGAAAGACTTTTCTCAACTTTTATAGAAAATATTAAGTGGGGTGAACCAGGAAATAGTAAGGAAGAGGAGGTTAGTGAGAGAAGAGATAACTAATACTAATGATTTTTGAAGTAACCTACAATTTTATAAGCCTTCTAAAGAATATATATGCATATAAAATAGTTTAGATGGAGTTACATAACACAGGGAATAATTTTTCCAGAACCCATAGATAGTCAAATCTATAGTCCAGTGTAAGTTATGGAATACATTCTTTCTGGTTATTGTTCAGAGGTATACCAGAGGCCCCTGATCACATAATACAGGTTATTGCCATTGATTTTGATGGTATACCAGAACTTGATAGTAAGGTCCTTTTGCTTAAGACAACACACACATTATTCACAGGACCTGGAGAAATCAACCTGGTACTGGCCTGGAAGCTTTCACAGTACTGAACAGCTTTCATAGGACCAGAAGTTACTGTACAGTCTGCTGGGGGAGAAAAGACAGAGTCTTACCCAGTTGTGAACTCTGTGAGATATACTAGTGATTGGTATGGTAAAATATGCTCATGTGTGCAATAGTGGTGTGAAGTTATATAGGTAACCAATCACCTGTTCCATAAGTAGAAACTCATACCAGTAGTCTAAATCTGTCATGACCCATATCTGTTGAATTCTGAGGTCCTCGGAGTGAATCTACTACTATCACTTTACGAAACAGACATAGTACCAAACTGCTGTCTACATATATTTCTGTACTCATAGATTAGTACAGTTCTAATCAGAAAAGTGTATTTTTACAATGGACAGCAATCAATAAAGAGACTCCAAGTGATCAAAGAAAACAAGTGCTTTTGGAGTATGTAAACGTGAATGGGGCATCTGTACCACTCTCTTTCATCCCAACACTTATAAAGCATCATGGAAGATAGGACAAAAAGATTATAAGAGCCAGAGGTTGGCAAGCACTGGGGCTCAAGAGGGCCTTCTGGATATGTCAGGACAGTTGACCTCATGAACTCACAGTGGCTATGGTTACTGGCTCAAGACCTACACAGAATACCACAGCATGGATAGGAGAAGGATACACCACCATCTGCTCCAAGATGAACAACTACTTACAGAAGATGGGGGGGGGGAGTGGCTCTCGGCTTTCTTATGGGTGTAGGCCATGGTAGGTTGATCATACTCCAGTAGGTGGGCCTATGTCTATGTGTATATGTGCAGCACATGTTGGCCTCAGTGGATAATAGAAAAAGATGACATGAATTTGGGAGGAAGATGTGTGAGGAGGTTAAGGAAGATTGAAAGAGGCGCATTGTGGATAGATCAGATTAAATATATGGTTTGCACATATGAAAGGCTCAAAAAACAAGTAAAATATATTTTGTTTGGATCTAAGGACGTTCAAAGGGATACGAACTCATGATTTTTTTTTCAATGTTTTTACCAATTTCCTTTTTTCCTTATCCTCAGTAATCCATGATGTGCTCACAAGGATGAGGCTACAATGTTAGCCATAATCAGCTTATCCTCTGCCTGTTATGTGCACCTTACTACTACTCTACAAAGAAATGACTCTATGTTTAGATTGTTAAATTTACAAAATTTGATCGATTGAATGTTGTTTTACTTTTAAATATAAAGATGTGTGCTCAAATTGTTTAGTTGTTTATACATGCCACATGGACACCATACTTTTGACTAAAGAAAATAAGACTTGGATAATTAGATGGAATGCTATAACTGGTACCATCTCCATGATCTTTCATTTTGATAATGAATTTCTCTAGTGTCTGAATGAGTTCCCATATGCAACCATTCATCTGTAATTTTCAATAATGTTTCCATGATGCTTACACACAAAGCTCTAAGCCAGTTGAAGGCCAACAGCTTGCCTTCATAGAAAATTGGATTCTGCTCTCTAGAAAACACGAGGGACATGAAGAATGTGAGAATCAATGTAAATCATTGGCATATTGCTTGAGACAAATTAAAGCAGACAGAAAGACTGTAATCTCTCAGGGTTAATCAGGGCCTCAGCAGAACCAGACTTTAATTCTTTGCTGGTTTTAATGAAAATGGTCTTTGTAGGCTCATAGAGAGAATGGTACTTTTAGAGGCTTGGCCTTGTTGGAGTAGGTGTGGTCTTGGAAGGAATGTATCACTAGGGTGGGCTTCGTGGTCTGAGGTGCTCAAGCCAGGCCCCATGTGGTGCTCTCTTTCTGCTGCCTGCAGATCCAGATGTCCAACTCTCAGGTACCTTCCCAGCACAAGGTCTGCCTGTGTAACCCCATGCTTCCCTCTATGATGATAATGGACTAAACTTCTGAACTATAAGCCAGCCCCAATGAAATGTTTTCCTTTATAAGATTTTACTTTGGTCGTGGTGTCACTTCACAGCAATAGAAACCTTAAGTAAGACGATTCTCTTTTTTTTTTTTTTTCCAACTTTTATTAGATATTTTCTTCATTTACATTTCAAGTGTTATCCAGAAAGTTCCCTATACCCTCCCCCCTCCCAGCCCTGCTCCCCTACCCACCCGCTTCCACTTCTTGGCCCTGGCGTTCCCCTGTATTGGGGCATATAAAGTCTGCATGACCAAGGGGCCTCTCTTCCCAATGATGGCCAACTAGGCCATCCTCTTCTATATATGCAGCTAGAGACATGAGCTCAGGGGGTACTAGTTAGTTCATGGTTATTCTTCCACCTATAGGGTTGANATGATATGGGCACTGGGGAAAAATTCCTGAACAAAACAGCAAAGGCTTGTGCTGTAAGATCAAGAATTGACAAATGGGACCTCATAAAGTTGCAAAGCTTCTGTAAGACAAAAGATACTGTCAACAGGACAAAAGGGCCACCAACGGATTGGGAAAGGATCTTTACCAAGATGATTCTCTTAAATTCAGTCCCTGTCCTCCTTGTCTGCAATGAAGACTCGGCTAATGTAGTCCTGTAGTAGACACAGATGTAGCATGTAGAGTGCGTGTGTGATGAAGTTCTGCTCAGCATTGGAGTTATTCAAAGGGTATAGAATCCCTTAAACCAAGATTTTAAAAGTCTCCTTGTGTTCCCTAGATTTTAGTAAGTCAAAAGTTATAGCTAAAGGTCACCAGTAGACCCATGCTGTGTAGTCACTGGATGTTTCCCCTTGACCTTGCTGCTAGGAAGCTTAGAATTGAGCCTGTAAAACTCTGAATATTTCTGAAGACTTCAATCTTGGGCCTTGTTACTAATATTAAGTACAATATTTCTTTAGGACTTACAAGGTTTTCTTGCACTGCTTAAATTTGTCTCCTCCCCACTCATGCAGGCCTCCTGTGAATGTGTGATTTATACAAACACTCAGATTGAATGAAACTCTTAGGGCTGAAATCAAAAACCCTAAAATTATAGTGATGTGACCAACACTTACCAAGTACAATAGGATTTTAAGAGGCAAACTGTATCATAAGCTGCAGCTCCATAACCTGTAACTGTTGATGAGGCTGATGAAACGGAATCTACTGGGTTGACTGACACTCAATCTTAGGACTATTTAGAACTGGAAATGCACTAATTTCTCAAGGAAATTCTAGGAAACATTATGAGGGCCTAGAGAACAAAGGAAAAGACAATTGTTTTTTTATGTAAATAAAGAGAAATTTTAAACAGGTAAATATAAGTGAGTTTTGGTTTAGTTTTCTTTTTTTTTTTTTTTCTTCTCTTGTGAAAGTAGAAACTAGCACATTATTGTGAGAAGAAATACATTTTTCAGGTCAATAAACTCCTTGAATTTGTTATGTAGCCTACCACTTCTGGGATTCTAGGAAAGCCACTTGACACCCTCAGAACATAGGCTGGGTATGGGGCAAAGTTAGGCTTGAGTTGTGGTATTGATGCTCTCACATAAATTGTACTATAGAAAAATGGCAAATATATGTAGGTATTGTCTGCAGATCATAAAGCACACAGAGTTAAGCTCCTGGGCTGGTGTTATATCCACCTATTCATCAGCTGCTCATGGGTCATGGAACCATGAAGGACCCTCAAGGCACTTTGGATAGTGATGCTTAGAAACAGAAAATAGACCCTGAAGTCTGGCTTAGGACCAATGGCTTGGAACTCTATAGAGAAAACTATTTTAAATGGATCAAATGGCCATGTCTGAAGAAAGCATATTTCCTGTGCTCGTGCTAGTACAGCCCTATATCAAGATGGAATTGTGATTACAGAAGGCAGGTGGGGTTGTTATAGTCACTTGTAATAATATCTTTTATGGTAAGGATTCAAAAGATGGTGTAGCATCTGTTGGTGAAAATACTTTCGAAATTTGTAAGAGTTAACTTGATTTTTTTATGCTTCTTGATGTCATTACTATTACTATGGTCTATGTTTTAGTAGGAGAAGAAAACGAGACATGAAACATAAGAGTGGCTTTCCTACAATCAAGTCCTAAGTCTGATGGCTAGGATTCAGAGCAAAGCAGAAGGACATAGCATATACCAGCTGGGCGATTTTGAAGTCTGCATAGCCCAGCCAAGGTACACTATGCAATGCTATTAGGATAAACAGGATTAGAAGGGTCAAAAGATGTTCCTGCAGCAACCATGGGCTCTGGTCACATTTCCATCATGTAATATCAAGGCCTACTTCTACTCTTGAATTCCAAATATAAAATTAATCCTCTTTTTGAAAATACAGACTTCTTTCTAGAGACGTATTTCCTTCTGCATTCAGCATCCTTGTTTATTCAGATATGAGTCATCCTTGAGTTCCCTCAGTGACTGTCCAGATTGGCTCTCCGGCTTTATGTTGGCCATTGCTTCCACAGCAAATGACTGGGTGACAGGTGTGGCAAGGTTTGTCAAGATTCTAAAAATAAAAATATAAAATAAAATAAAATTCAATTTTCTCTATTTTCCAGGACTCTGGGCCCATGATGACCCCTTAAAATATCAAGTACAAGGAACTGCTCAAATGCCCCTGTAAATGAAGTTTGGCTGTTTTTGTTAAAGTAAGGTTCAACAAACACTGTACCCACTTCACTGACACACTCTCAGAAACTGGATTTGTCACAGCTCCTGAGTACTGGCATAACCACCAATTTTCTCAAGACTCTGAATGATGCATTTGTCACAGGAGAGCATGACTAGGCAATATCATCTCTTTGTAATAGCTTGTAAAGGCCATTTATAGCAACACGCCTTCCATCACTGATCTTTAATAGGCTCCAATTACAATCGACAAACTGTCAGGAGAGAATCTACTGGCTGGTAGGAATATTGCTGGTGGGTGGTATAAGATGGGAAATGCTAACTTTACTTAACCAATAAAACAACTTTAACATAAACATTTGGAGTCAAGTATGAAGTAAGAAGAAAATGAAAACACCCCAGATCCCTTTTCCAGGATTGTGTTAAATTGTCTCTCCCCTCCCAACCTCCCCTGGGGACCCAGGACCACAATTAACAACAATAGGGAAGGGCTTAAGTCATTCTAATTACCTAGGAATTCTGTTGGCGATTATGTTATCAGGAAAGGTTTAAATTCCAAGTGAAGGAAAACAAAACAAAACAAAAATTTAAAAGCTTGTGGTGACATTTTAAATTTGCAAACGAAACCCATCCCAGATCCCATGGGTAATGCCTTGCATGTTGAGAGACCTTTTAAAATAAATGTCACCAGAGAACAGACAGGGCCTCCATTAGTCTAGTGAGCCCAAGCACTTTGCAGAAGACAGGCTATAGCTCTGAGAAAGAGATTTGCATATGTTCCTGACCTGGGAATGTTGGCATTTGGGATTCTGGCTAGATTGGAGGCTTCCATGGGCAGTGAGGGCTGCTACAGGTAACACTGAATGAAGTCTTTAAGTGCCATCAGAGCCTAGGCAAATGGGATTAGAACCTTCCAGGTGCAGAACATAGGATGACCCTTCGGAGGATCAGCTGCTAGCAGGTCTCAGCGGATGTGGATGACCTCACCTCTGTACTCAAAACCATCCAAGTGGAATCCTTAAATGAGAGGCTGGGAGGGCTATCTCACCTCTGTGGGTCCAAGGCGGATCATCTGGTGGTGAACCTGCTGATGGCCAGCAGGATCTGGAATGATAAAGAGAAGCAAGGATGGGAGCAGAAAAGGGAGGGCTTGCCTTTCCTGCTCATCCTCCTTAGCAGCTCAGCATTGTGACCTTGATGGAGCAAAGATGAGAACGGTTTACATGCTTCTCTTTCCACTGGCCAAGTACAACAGAGACAGGATATGAAGAAACATTGATGGGACTAGGTGGACAGTTCCAGATTAAAAAAAAAAACACACCATGTGACAGGTCTCACGTGGGAGCTTTATTGGGATAAGTTGAGACACAGAGGCAGCCTCTGGGAGAGAGAGTAAAGAAGAGAGAGTGGGGACAGGGAGACCGTGACTTTTATTGTGCCAGTGGCACATACGGAAAGGGAGGCAGGAACAATACTGTCCCATCTTGGGCAGCTAAAGATGACATATCCTGTCCATTGGGTCCTTTGAAAGCTGGCTGTAAAGATGCCTGATTGTCACTTTTAGCTGTCCATAGATGTGCCTGATTGCTAACAAACACTATTTCTAGAGTAAGTCACCCTGTCGGAACATGGTTCCCGACATTGACTCTAGTCTCTCTACCTCAAGGGTTCTGGTATTCATTATACAACACCTCTTAAACTCTAATCACTATTCCAAATATTAGTATATCACAAAAGATATATTTTTGACCTTTACAAGAGAAGCATCATCCTAGTTCACAGAAATAGATGTGTGAATAAAATTAAAGATATGTGCATAGTGCTATTTGGGAATACTGAGAAAGGTACTCTAAGGGAGTTAGAGAAGGCTATCCTTGGCTAGAAAATTGTAGTTAATATGTCTCAATAATTAAGCAAATAGATATCTACCAAAAAGAAACGAAACATGTCCCTATAAAGACATGTAGAACAGCATTATAAATAATAGTCACAAACTGGAAGCAGTCTAGATGTCCATCAATGGGCAAATTAACAATTCATTTAGTTTATTTATAAAAATGTATGGTGTACAACAACAAAAAAGAACAAACTACTGATACATGTGATTGTGCTGAGAATTTCAGGTTCTTTAAAAACCCAGTTATGTTATGTGAATATGTTTTTGATTCAGTCTCAGGTGTGGGACATGGGGCTGCTTCAGATTGTCCACAGGAGCTATTTGTCTCCTGCTCTGGCGGGGGCATGATTTTGCCAGCTGAAAATAGTTTACATTGGGAATTCTGGGGACTCTTGAGAAGGCCAGAGCCCCAAGGGAGGTTTTGGCTGCTGTTCCTGCTGCTGCTCCTACTGCTGCTCCTGCTGCTGCGGCCCTCACTTCTTCTGCTGCTCTCTGCTGCTGCGTTTGTTGTTTTTGCTGCTTTTGCTGAAATGCTGCTTTACTGTCTGCTGCACTGCTGGTTAGAGATACCCTGACAATGAAGACTGGACCTGCCCCTAGGAACTCCATGCATCTAATCAGCATGAAGTAGTCTAAAGAGATCTATGGCTCTTTCCTATCTAGCCTCCTGTCTCTCCTACCTGTTGTTGGCAGGGGATCGGAAGGGATTGAGTTAAGAAGTGTAGAAGGTAAATGAACACAATAAAGTAGCCCCAAAGAACAGTTACATGTAATAAACTAGATGAACTTAAAAATAGTGCAGTAAGTAAGGAATCCTTTTTTTTTTTTTTTTTTGGTTTTTCGAGACATGGTTTCTCTGTGTAGCCCAGACTATCCTGGAATTCACTCTGTATACCAGACTGGCCTCGAACTCAGAAATCCACCTGCCTCTGCATCCCAAGTGCTGGGATTAAAGGCTTGTGCCACCATTGCCTGGCTGTGCAGTAAGTAAGAAATTCCAGAAATACTACAAGAAGATTTGCACTGGCTTTGGGTGAGCCTAGAATATAGGTTGGCCTCATGAAGGAGAACACTTTTGAGGGTGACATAAGTGATCTATCTATACAGTTGCATGAGTTTAGTAAAATTCACTCAACTGTATACTTACAGTGGGGTGGTTGTGTAATACATCCTATGCTTTCTATAAAAAATTTAAAAACAGTTCTATTTGATCATGAAGCCAGAGATGTTTTACGAAACTGATAAATTTACATTTGTGTGCGTGCAAATATGTGTGTGTGTGTGTGTGTGTGTGTGTGTGTGTATTTTACAAGTATGCATAGTGTGGCCAAGTACACTGAGTTGCAGATAACAGCTGAGAGAGGTGATATAATCATTGGGTGACATCCATTGGCAGGCTGACTTCCTTTGAACTCTGCAGGGAGCCAGGCCTCTGCTGTCTGTGTCTCTCCCATTTAGATGTAACTTCGAAAGTTATAACTTTTCATAATCCTAGTCCAAGGGAAGAGCAGGGGAGTATTAAGAACCATGATGGAGGTATGGGGATGTTAAAGGTCAGCCCTACTTGTCTTCTGTCATTTATAGCTAAGGGTCTACCATATAGCAGTGCAAGAAAGGCTGGGGGCTCAGTCTCTTGGCATCCTTGGGACAAAGATGACAGATCTGATGTTATGCTAACTAGCAAATCAGGATAGCTTCTACTTTAATCCCTTTTTTCCTTGTTCATTTGAGGTTTGAAACTGATGCACGCATGTATGCTTGAGTCACAGGAGGATGTTTCTCCAACAACTGACTGATTCCATGGGCCCTTCTGACCAAGAGAAGAATGGTACTGAGCTCACGATGCTTCTTGTCCCAACCTGTCTGTAGGTGGCAGCGCTCATAGCAAGTTCACACTGGGTTTTCCATACTTATCAATCACTACATCAGGGACTACAGAAAGCTGCAAACTCCACCCCTTAGGGTGCTTCCTGGCACTTTGCAAACTTGAGAGCTAGGGCATTAGGATTCTTCTCTTCCTTGACTTGGAGAAGGGGTGTGTAAGTGCACATGGGCTTTGAAAGGTCTGCATCCAGGGTTGGAGCAGGGTCTATAATGGCAGAATTGGGCTTGTTAACTGCAATGATGTTTATGATTTAGCAGTCTGAGCAGTCTCCATCTGAGCCAAAGGATGGCCGCTGCTTAGAAGGCAGATCGATGCAACCACACATGATATCAATATTCTAGCTAATTAGAGTTTCCCACCTGGGAACCACTGGAAGAAAGTCATAAAAACAATGGTGGCCCATTTGTTGACAAGTCCTAACCTATTTCATGCTCAGCTCATCTAATTCTCTGTCTCATAAAGAAATTGTCTAAGAGTTTATTAAAGCTTTTAGCTTTGCCATAAAGCAGTCGTAGGGTGGCAAGAAGAGGATATTGATGGATTGTCCATTATCACTGATGTGCGGGATCGCAGAAAAGAACTGGGTGCTTGTTGTGGCTCCTGTTGGAGGAGCAGAGCTGTTTAATTACACTGAAGTGCTATTATCCCAGCAGCATGTCTGTGATGGCTATAAACACTTGAGATCTTTAGGATGAACTGTTCCGACTCAATAGTAATAATTGACTGGAAAGAACATTTCAAATGCTTTGATTCTGCATGTGCGCTTGGCTTAGGGTTTGAAGTGTTACGGCCCAAACCCTTCACATACTCACTGTCCACATCAAGGTACCTAGCCTAGTTCTCTATACCCAGCTCCCTGTCTATCCTCCTTTACAAATCACTTCCTCTCTCACTTATCCTTTCACTGCTTGAGTGTCCTGATGGAACATTAGACTAATTATGGCAGGGATCATTTTTTTTTCCAAATTGTTTTTATTAGATATTTTCTTAATTTACATTTCAAATGCTATCCCAAAAGTTCCCTCTCCTCTCCCCGTGCCCTGCTCCCCTACCCACCCACTCCTACTTCTTGGCCCTGGTGTTCCCATGTATTGGGGCAGATAAAGTTTGCAATACCAAGGGGCCTCTCTTCCCAATGATGGCCGACTAGGCCATCTTCTGCTATATATGCATCTAGAGACACGAGCTCTGGGGGTTCTGGTTAGTTCATATTGTTCCTCTTATAAGGTAGCAGACCACTTCAGCTCCTGTGGTACTTTCAGTAGCTTCTCCATTGGGAGCCCTGTGTTCCATCCTATAGATGACTGAGAGCATCCACTTCTGTATTTGCCAGGCACTGGCATTGCCTCATAGGAGACAGCTATATCAGGGTCCCTTCAGCAAACTCTTGCTGTCCTATGCAATAGTGTCTGAGATTGGTGACTGATTATGAGATGGATCCCCAGGTGGGGTAGTCTCTGAATATTCCATCCTTTCTTCTTAGCTCCAAACTTTGTCTCTGTAACTCCTTTCATGGGTATTTTGTTTCATATTCTAAGGAGGAATGAAGTATCCACACACTGGTCTTCCTTCTTCCTGATTTTCTAGTGTTTTGCAATATGTATCTTGGGTATTCTAAGTTTCTGGGCTAATATCCACTTATCAGTGTGTGCATATCTAATGACTTCTTTTGTGATTGGGTTACCTCACTCAAGATGATATCCTCCTGATGCAACCATTTGCCCAAGAATTTCATAAATTTATTGTTTTTAATAGCAGAGTACTACTCCATTGTATAAATGTACCACATTTTCTGTATCCATTCCTCTGTTGAGGGACATCTATGTTCTTTTCAGCTTCTGGCTATTATAAATAAGGCTGCTATGAACATAGTGGAGCATGTGTTCTTATTACCAGTTGGAATATTTTCTGGGTATATGCCCAGGAGAGGTATTGCTGGATCCTCAGGTAGTACTATGTCCAATTTTCTGAGGAACTGCCAGACTGACTTCTAGATTGGTTGTACAAGCTTGCAATCCCACCAACAATAGAGGAGTGTTCCTCTTTCTCCACATCCTCGTCAGCATCTGCTGCCACCTGAATTTTTGATCTTAGCCATTCTGACTGGTGTGAGGTGGAATCTCAATGTTGTTTTGATTTGCATTTCCCTGATGATTAAAGATGTTGAACATTTTTTCAGGTGTTTCTCAGCCATTCAGTATTCCTCAGTTGAGAATTCTTTTTTTTAGCTCTGTTCCCCATTTTTAATGGGGTTATTCGTTTTTCTGTAGTCCAGCTTCTTGAGCTATTTGTATATATTGGATACTAGTCCCCTATCAGATTTAGGATTGGTAAAAATACTTTCCCAATCTGTTGGTGGCCTTTTTGTCTTATTGACAGTGTCTTTTGCCTTATAGAAGCTTTGCAATTTTATAAGGTCCCATTTGTCAATTCTTTTTTTTTTTTTTAAAGATTTATTTTATTTATTATATGTAAGTACACTGTAGCTGTCTTCAGACACTCCAGAAGAGGGCGCCAGATCTCGTTCCGGATGGTTGTGAGCCACCATGTGGATGCTGGGATTTGAACTTATCACCTTCGGAAGAGCAGTTGGGTGCTCTTACCCGCTGAACCATCTCACCAGCCCCCCATTTGTCAATTCTTGATCTTACAGCACAAGCCATTGCTGTTCTGTTTAGCAATTTTTCCCCAGTGCCCATATCTTCAAGACTTTTCCCCACTTTCTCCTCTATAAATTTCAGTGTCTCTGGTTTTATGTGGAGGTCTTTGATTCACTTAGACTTGAGCTTTGTACAAGGATATAAGAATGGGTCAATTTGCATTCTTTTACATGACAACCACCAGTTGTGCCAGCACCATTTGTTGAAAATGCTGTCTTTTTTCCACTGGATGGTTTTAGCTCCCTTATCAAAGATAAAGTGACCATAGGTGTGTGGATTCATTTCTGGGTCTTCAATTCCATTCCAATGATCTATGTGTCTGTCGCTGTACAAGTACCATGCAGTTTTTATCACAATTGCTCTGTAGTACAGCTTAATGTCAGGCATGGTGAATCCCCCAGAGGTTCTTTTATTGTTGAAAATAATTTTTGCTCTTCTAGGTTTTTTATTATTCCAGATGAATTTGCAAATTGCCCTTTTTATCTCAGTGAAGCATTGAGTTGGAATTTTGATGGGCATTGCATTAAATCTGTAGATTGCTTTTGGCAGGATAGCCATTTTGACTATATTAATCCTGCCAATCTATGAGCATGGGAGATCTTTCCATTTTCTGAGATCTTCTATTTCTTTCTTCATGGACTTGAAGTTCTTGTCATACAGATCTTTCACTTCCTTAGATTCACACCAAGGTATTTTATATTATTTGTGACTATTGTGAAAGGTGTTGTTTCCCTAATTTCTTTCTCAGCCCTTTCTTTTTTTTTCAGCATTTTTTTATTAGATATTTTCTTAATTTACATTTCAACTGCTATCCCGAAAATCCCCTCCCCCTCCCCCTCCCTGCTCCCCTGCCCACCCACTCCTACTTCTTGGCCCTGGCGTTTCCCTGTATTGGGGCATATAAAGATTACAGTACCAAGGGGCCTCTCCTCCCAATGATGGCTGACTAGGCCATCTTCTGCTACATATGGAGCTAGAGACACGAGTACTGGGGGTTCTTATTAGTTCATATTGTTGTTCCTCTTCTAGGGTTGCAGACCCCTTCAGCTCCTGGGGTTCTATCTCTAGCTTCTCCAATGTGGGCCCCATGCTCCCTCTTATGGATGACTGTGAGCATTCACTTCTGTGGGAGTCAGTTATATCAGGGTCCCTTCAGTAAACACTTGCTTTCCTATGCGATAGTGTCTGAGTTTAGTGACAGCCCTTTCCTCCTTTGTGTAGAGAAAGGCCATTGATTTGTTTGAGTTAATTTTATATCCAGCTACTGCACTGAGGCTATTTATCAGGTTTAGGAGTTCTCTGGTGGAATTTTTGGATCACTTATATATACTATCATATCATCCGCAAACAGTGATATTTTGACTTCTTCCTTTCCTATTTGTATCCCCTCGATCTCCTTTTGTTGTCAAATTGCTCTGGCTAGGACTTCAATTACTATATTGAATAGGTAGGGAAAAAGTGGGCAGTCTTGTCTAGTCCATGATTTTAGTGGGATTGCTTGGAGTTTCTCTCCATTTAGTTTGATGTTGGCTACTGTTTTGCTGTATATTGCTTTTATTATGTTTAGGTATGGGCCTTGAATTCCTGATCTTTCCAAGACTTTTATCATGAAAGGGTGTGGGATTTTGTCAAATGTTTTCTCAGCATCTAACAGGATGATCATGTGGTTTTTGTCTTTGAGTTTGTTTATATAGTGGATTACGTTGATGGATTTCCGTATATTAAACCATTCCTGCATTCCTGGGATGCAGCCTACTTGGTTGTAATGGATGATCTTTTTGATGTGTTCTTGGATTCAGTTTGTGAGGATTTTAGTGAGTATTTTTGCATTGGTATTCATGAGGGAAATTGGTCTGAACTTCTCTTTCTTTGTTGGATCTTTAATGGTTCAGGTATCAGAGTAATTGTGGCTTTATAGAATGAATTGTGTAGAGTACCTTCTGTTTCTATTTTGTGGAATAGCTTGAGGAGAGTTGGAATTAGGTCTTCTTTGAAGGTCTGATAGAACTCTCCACTAAACCCATCTGGTTCTGGGCTTTTTTTGGTTGGGAGACTATTGAAGACTGCTTCTATTTCTTTAGGGGAGATGGGACTGTTTTAGATTGTTAATCTGATCCTGGTTTAACTTTGGTACCTGGTATCTGTCTAGGAAGTTGTCCATTTCATCCATATTTTCTAGTTTTGTTGAGTGTAGCCTTTTGTAGTAGGATCTGCTGATGTTTGGATTTCCTCAGGTTCTGTTGTTATGTCCCCCTTTTCATTTCTGATTTTGTTAATTAAGATACTGTCCCTGTGCCCTCTAGTTTGTCTGGCTTGTTGATTTTCTCAAAGAACCAGCTCATGGTTTTGTTGATTCTATAAATAATCCTTTTTGCTTCTACTAGGTTGATTTCAGCCCGGAGTTTGATTATTTCCTGCCATCTACTCTTGGGTGAATTTGATTCCTTTAGTTATAGAGTTTCTAGGTGTGCTGTCAGGCTGTTAGTGTATGCTCTCTCTAGTTTCTTTTGGAGGTACTCAGGGCTATGAGTTTTCCTCTTAGGACTGCCTTTATTGTGTCCCATAAGTTTTGGTATGTTGTGGCTTCATTTTCATTAAACTCTAGAAAGTCTTTAATTTCTTTCTTTATTTCATCCTTGACCAAGTAATCATTGAGTATTGTGTTGTTCAGTTTCCACATGAATGTTGGCTTTCTATTATTTATCTTGTTATTGAAGATCAGCCTTAGTCCATGGTGGTCAGATAGGATGCATGGAATAATTTCAATAATTTTGTATCTGTGGAGGCCTGTTTTGTGACCAATTATATGGTCAATTTTGGAAGAGGTATCATGTGGTGCTGAGAAGAAGGTATATTCTTTTGTTTTAGGATAAAATGTTCTGTCGATATCTATTAAATCTATTTGTTTCATGACTTCTGTTCATGTCCATGTGTCTCTGTTTAGTTTCTGTTTCCAGGATCTGTCCATTGGTAAGAGTGGGGAGTTGAAGTCTCCCACTATTATTGTGTCAGGTGCAATGTGTGCTTTGAGCTTTACTGCAGTTTCTTTAATGAATATGGCTGCATTTGGGTTGAAAGTCAATTTTATCCGATATTAGAATGGCTACTCCAGCTTGTTTCTTCTGACCATTTTCTTGGAAAATTGTTTTCCAGTCTTTCACCTTAAGGTAGTGTCTGTCTCAGTGATCAGAGTGGTCTCTGCAGGCAAGCTCTCCTCTTGCAGGGAATGTGCATGGAGGTCTGGTGTTCAGACCTGCCTCTTAACTAAAGATGAAGCCCTGATATAGGGCCTGTCCCAGAAGATGTGTTGCCTCTGCGGCCTACACACTCACCTGCACAGACTGGTCTCTGAGGGACCCAGGACCAAAGTTGGCTCCCTCAGGAGATCTGGCAGGTGGACACCTCTCCTCAGGCGGAGAGGGTGCCTGGATGTCTAGAGCCTGAAACTGGGTCTATCCTAGAAGCTGTGTTGCTTGTTCCTGTCCCAGAAGCAGTGTTGCTTTTGCAGTCCACACTCTCACCTGAGCAGACTGGTCTCTGTGGAAACTGGGACCGAAAATGGCTCCCTCACGAGATCCAGCAGGCAGATACCTCTACTCAGATGGGGAGGGTGCCCAGATGTCTAGAGCCTGAAACTGGGCCTGTCCCAGAAGCTGTGTTGGTTCTGAGGTCTGCTCAGTCACCGTTTGCATTCTGCAAGCTGACTTGTGCTGACTGGTCTCTGAGCGACCTGGGACCCAAGATGGCTCCCTCACAAGTTCTGGCAGGCAAAACCAGGGATCCTTTTCTAACTTCTTTTCCATGATTTTTACCACCCAGAAGAGTATTGATTATATATAAACATGGAAATAAATAAAGATGTCAGAAATGAGAAGGAACAAAGTGTATATTGTCAGAGCTCAGTATGGCAAGCAAGTCAGCTTCCAATGAATTCATTCAGTACAGGCTCAATGATGGGCATAGTGGTAAGGATGTATTAGGAACAGGGAGAGCTGTGGGCGTCCTTTGTTTTGAGGCTATTGGCATGTTGAGTTGGAGGAATGAATAGCTGGAGGGCATGTTTGGCTTTATCCTGCTGCTTTTATGTTGGACACAGTACAGGTTACATGAGTTTTCAGTTATTGACCTAGGCATTTGAGGGACATTTGTTGAGTTTGTGCTTTGGCTTCTTGCTGGATGTTTTAGGGTGTGGATCAGCATTCTTT